>JAJQOW010000620.1:0-94461 GCA_037975125.1 Latrodectus hesperus | reverse complement strand
CTGATAACATGTTAAGGTAACAGATGATTTTGATTTAAGTGGAAATATTTTTATTATTTATTTATATTTAAAAAACAAATGTTTAAGGATTGCGATAATTCCTTAAAGTTTTTACTGTTATTTTGAAATAACAGATTCAGCATTAGAAATGTCTAAAAATGCTCACAACTATCGTTCATATATTTTTGTGCTTTTTCCACATTTAATATTAAAAAGCATGTGTTTTTAAATACATAGTTTATTTTAATGCATTGAAATTTTAGAAAAAACATGCTTTGGGGCTCTTGAATAAGAGCCATCATAAACCATTGACTTCGAATAAGTGTTCCAAGTAAAACGTCAGTACAAATTACTAACTATATATAAGACAAGGTAGAAATATTATAACATCAAACGCAGTTTTTCTATTGCTATGAGCTTACGAATATTGTTGGCTGCAGGCGAAAGGCTTAAGAGCCATGAAATTGAATACTCAGTCAGCGAGATTTTTTTAGCAGTTAATTCGAGCAGAGCTAACAATTTCATAGTAAAGTAGAATTACCATGTGAAATACTGAAATAATTTATTAACATTAATAAGTTTAAAATAACTAGCTAATAAAGGGCAGCGAACTCTGGAACATGGTGAGTAAAATAATCACAAGATATCTTCAGAAGAATTTGGAGTTATTTTTCATTTCAGCTGAGGTAGACAAATCTGCGACAGGATTACCACCAACAAGTAATAGCACCATAATCGGGATATCGTCGATAAGCTAATAGATATTCGAATCAGTACTCGAAAGCTTTTGTAATTAATCAAAGAACATCGTAATTGGAATAATATAAGAATGTGAAGCCATGAATTACAATGCTTTATCTAATCCTCTGATTATCTCCTGAATGAACCCGACGAATAAATATCTGGAGAACAATAATATTGAAGTATATCGTGTTAAAAATTAAAATTGGATGTTGCAGTGTCAGGATTTGAATGTGATTCATTAGTTAATTGTTGATTTCTGATATGTATTGACAATTTAGACAATATCATTCTTTTGTTCTTATAACCACAGTTTGAAACTGACTCTCTTATTTATCAGCATGATAATATTTAGCAAATGCCTTTATATTTTTGTTGGACTGTAATTAGGTAGAAAAGAATTCGGCCTCTATTTGTTTCTCCCTCTTGTGTGTGTGAGGCTTTCTAAAATATGGAGTACCTATCGAACATCTTTGGCATAAGAATAGGAACGTTAATTAAATGCCTGAGCCACTCGATCAAAAATCAAAATGAACTTTCAGCATGCTGCAGAAAAAATAGAGCAAAATTTCGAGGACAGTTTACTCGATTTCGAGGACTTTGTGGATAATCTACTCTGAAGTTTTAACGTTGTAATCAAAATACAAAGACACCTAACAATCTATTCGCTTGTGCATCTATTCATTTTCGAACCAAATGTCTCATAATTTTTGTCCGATAATGTGACATATTGTTAATTTAACGTGATACTGTTTTCTTCTTATATAATTCTTATAATTTCAACATTTAGTTTAAGTAACTGATACAAAACAATATGCACATATGTTTGAACAATGTGCATTTTGGTAAAACACCATGCAAAGGAGTAATTTTTTTATTTAAATTATTTCTCAGATCTCTATCAAGTTCACGAACGAGCCTCCTCAAGGAATCAAGGCCAGTTTGAAGAGGACGTACGCCAGTCTTCCCGAGGACATTCTGGAGTACAGCAACGCCTCCCAGTGGCAGCCTCTGTTGTTCGGCATCGCCTTCCTCAACACCATTGTCCAGGAACGGAGAAAGTTCGGCCCACTCGGCTGGAACATTCCCTATGAATTCAACCAAGCTGATTTTCTAGCTTCCATGAAGTTCTTGCAAAAACATCTCGATGATATGGACCTGAGAAAGGTACAGACAGAAAATTTAAAAAGTGCCTTTAATTTTTATGTTTCAGTAAAAAAATATGTAGAAATTACCTAAAACATTTCATTAAATATTAAGACATGTTTCAATCTCAAGTAATATTTTGATTAATTTTTTAAAATTAAGATATAAATGGAAATTGTACAAAACTACAATGCAATTATTGCATAAAAAGCAAAAATTTAGATCATAGGGCCTTCAAAAATATGTGCCCAAAATGTCCATCATTTCGCTATGTTTAATGAAATTAGTAATTTCCTATAAAATGGATTTGTTTTTATTGAAAATTTTGATTTTATAAAATTTTTAAAAGGTATAAGATTTTGAATGTGGTAGTACTAGTTTTGTGTCCCACAATTCCTATTCAGATTTACAATCACAAAGCATAATTTGGGTTAGAATAATGGAAACCACTGACTATTTTTTATTCTGATCTATAACGTACCAAAGCTTTGTTCTCACAAATAGGAATAATGAATAAAATATACACAGTTCACCAAAATTTTAGAAACAACCATTTTTAGCGTCTAAACTGGTAATAAACAAATGTATAAACACCAAATTTGGATGACCTGTGCACAAAACAAGTATGTATTGACTGCAACATAGATACTTACACAAGAAACATGCATAAATGATTTACAATAAAGAAAGAAATCTCTCTGGAAAAGTCCGTTTTTAATAACAGAATAATTACAGTTTTATACGATAAAATGTCATAAAAAATTACAAAAAAAATTTTTAATTAGGGATATGCCGACTCCTGGTTTAAATGCGTAGACTGCATCGACCTTCCATGCTATCAATTAAACAGTCGGTTACCGAAATGTGAAACGAAGACAAGACACAGAATGAACTGTTTTTCTGTTCTCCTCTAGATCTTGAAGGAGGACTTAAAGTAGCAACTTCTATACAAAGATAGTTCCGCAGATTTTATATTGGATTCAGGTGGGAGAACGAGATGGCCATTCCATTCGTTCCCAAGCAAGACTCTCAAGATATTCCTCAACTACAGCTCGATGGGAGTGTACATTATCATCCATCAGAATGAAATCATTACCAATTGTAACGGCATATGGGAGGACCCATGGATCAATAACCTCATCCTGATATCTACAACAAATCTGTGTTACACCCTGGAACATATGCAGGTTAGATTAACCATCGAGAGAGATCCCTTTTCAAACCATTATTCCAATAGCGTGGTAAATGTGTCTTTCTACAATAGTGGATTGATGGTATCTGGTGCTTTGTCCCCTCCAGAGCAACATACGTCCTGAATTGCTCTCCCGTGTGAATCTGGACTGTAAAAAGTACAGAAAGCCATCGCTATCTCTTCCAGGAAACGTATTCTCTTGTCCAAGATAAGAAGTACCTTCCCTTCCTATGAAGGGGACTGTTAGCATCAAGCTGTATTATTACTTAAAAAATGAGTGGCCACTAGATGGCAGTGTTTAATATGTCATGTTGAGAGGTATGTACAAGGAATTGAGAGAAGAGAGATTGTATGAAGGAGCTCACTATGAAGGAGCTAGCTAAAAGATGTCTGTAAATATTCTGTAAATAAATCTTTAAATATTAGTAAATTTATAAGAACTTCTTCCTTCCCCACCTAAGCTACTTACTCGTCATCTGACAATTAGTATGAAACCGATAACAGGACGTACACAACTAGTTGCTTTGCATAGCGACTTGCATGGTGAACACGCCTTCACACACATAGTAGCCTCACATAGCACTACAGGATAGTCTTTTTGATGCTTTGGAGAAGTGGTGATCTACGGATCATTGATGATCCAGGAGAAAATTTCGCTAGTCCTCAGAAATATGTGGAATGTACTTACTCATCCCGTTAAGTTATGTTTTAAAATGCCCAATAAGATTTTGTGCATTTTCTTTTGTGTATCAATTGTTTTTTTAAGACAGATATGATCTTAAATCTAAACAATGTGCTTATTTTCTTTTATTTGATATTTATTGGGATAAAATGAGCTTAGCTTTTCTAAATTTCTTCTCTTTCCCCCTATTTTAGATTTAAATAAATCAATTGTTTTGTTATTGCAGTTTCTGTATTATTTTATTATGGTTTATTAATAAAGCTTTCATAATTTGGTTACAATCAATTGTTTCATTTTACTAACTAGGTACACTTTATATGTTCTTAGATAATATTTAATATATATATAATATTTAGAAAAGATTATTATTGGTCAGCAGGATTTAAATTATGAGTTTTTTAGAACGTGAGATCAAAACGTTTGGCGATAACGTCTTTAGAGAGGTCTGTAACAAGTTACGGAACAGAAATGCTTCTTTTCCTTCGGGCCGAAAGAGCTATAAAACGTTAGAAAGATTTGTCACTAGGGGTCAGCCTGAAATATGTCTTGAAGACAGTGGACCACACTGCGAGACACATTAAGGTGCTTAGTATCTTCAGCCTGTGACGTTTTCACTTCTATTCATCCGACGGCCTTAACGAATCGGACTATCAGCGTTCATCAGACGTTGCGGGATTCCACTGATTATTGTCAACGAATTTACTAACAAAAATTGAAAATCATCAAATGTTAAAAGTGGATTCACGAAAGCCTGATGTTTGCATACTTTTCTCTAACCTGTTCTTTTGCCTGTTGTACCTGTTCTTTTTCATCATAAAAATGTGGTAGCTAGTGTTTTTGCATAAATTCACGTGAGTTTGTTTTCATCATTTATATAATTGTAATGTTATTTTTATGGTACCTTTGAAAAGCGTTGTTTATAATCCTGGGTATTATTAAAAACTGTTTTTTACGTTTTAAATTTTATATTTAAAAAAATTTATTCTTAAAATGGATTTTACTTTTGAAATTTTAGTAAACTATGTTGTTCAAATTCAGAAAGTATTTAAGAAGAAATATTGTCATAAGGTCCAAGAATATAATATTATGCATTTTATACTAGTATATCCAAGTAAATAGATTGTAATTTATAGTGGTAAAAATCTCTTTAACTAGTTTACAATTTTAGAATCTCAAATATTAACAGAGATTTTTTAAAATTGATGCTAGAACAGAAAAAAAAACAGTTTGTATTAACTTCTTAAATTTTAATTACTAAGCAGTTTTAGATATAAAAAGCAAAACTAGTCATAGCAAAACTAATATAGAAAGTCTTTCAAAATACTTATTTTAAAAGGTTGATTAATGCACATTTTTTCCAAAGTGAGTATAAATTCTTTGTTGTTTACAGTGTACATTTGGCATTCATAAAAGAATAAAATTGCTAAACAATCACTTGATTACAATGTATACCTATCATTCCAAATGGGTTGTTGTTGTTGTTATTAATGACACTTGGTCAAGCCAAGATCGCTATGCCTTGACTATGCGAATTTAAGTCGATTGGGAGCGTCTTTCGTTTTTAATCAGAGCACCATGAAGGTGAAAGTATGACTTTGCTCTACACACATGCCATAGGGACCCGTTTATAGGGTAGGCAACCATCCACACCTCATTCACACAAGGAAAGGAAAAAGACAGGATAGATAGAGAGAGAAAGTACATCCATGCCCGAACCGGGATTCGAACTCAGGACCTCCTTATCCGCAGTCAGGCACGCTGACCACTAGACATGTAGGACGGCTTCAAATGAGTGATATTGTTGAATAAATGGTTACACGGTGAGCACACATTTGTTACCCATAATATCATATTTAAGTACTTATTGCATTTTTCCAGTTATGTCTTTGATCGTTAAAACTGGTATTTCTTGAATTAAGAATATTGTCTTGATTTATTCGATGATTCCAGGGCCCTTGTTGGCGGACAATAAGATTCATGCTGGCGGAAGTGAAGTACGGGGGCGGGTGACAGATGACTACGACAAGCGGCTGCTGACCACCTACATGAATGAATGGTTCAACGAAAAGATCCTTCACAGTAATTTTGAATTCTACCCGGGATATAAGCTTCCCACTTGCAACAATTTGAGACACTGTTTGGATGGAATCCGAAAGATACCCACTGACGACTGCCCCCAGGTGTTTGGACTTCATTCGAATGCAGATATTACGTAAGTATCAAACATTCGATATTTTTTGAAAAAAAGAATAACGTTAGTATAACATACTCTGTTTTCTTTAGTAACTTACCACTGTCCTTATGGGCCAGAAAAGAGGAACTTATCTAGTCGGCATCATATTATATATGGCCAAGTATTCGTCCATTTCTTTACTAAGTTATTTATGGGTTAGAGCTGAAGAATCTCTGTTATTAGCGGGGTTTGTCATACGAGGGTTACTCTGGAATTTTTGAGTTACGCGCAGACGAGAATTTACAAAATAAAAATAACGGTTCAATTTTAAAGTACAAAGTATTTTAACACAGAAGAATTTTTACTGACTTACTTCAACTTGTTTAGCGTGGAATAAATTTTAAACAGAAGAGAAAATGGAGCTGACGCGAGAACATTTTCGCGCTATGATTTTCTACGATTTCAAAGCAGGATAAAATCAAGAAGAAGGCGTTCAACGGTTGCAATTAGCATTGGGTGATGAATCTCCAGCTCGTGCTACTGTATTCAGATAATTTGGAGAATTTAGAAGAAGTCGCAATTTTCTTCAGAATGAAGAACACACAGGAAGGCCGCAGTCGGCAGTAATCCCGGATAATGTGTCTGCCATACGAAAAATGTTAATGGATGATAATCGCTGTACCTATCAAATGATACAGAAGGAACTTAACATTGGATCCGCAGCCATACACAAAACCATTCATGAAGAATAACATATGAAAAAAGTAGTTTGCCGTTGGGTTCCCCATAATATAACTGAGCATCAAAAAGAGGAGCGTGTCAGAATCAGTAACGAAACTCTTAATATGCTGAATGATGGTGGCCACCGCATCATTTCTAAAACTGTAACAGGTGATAAAACGTACATACCGTTTTTTAACGTTCCAACACGTCAAGAAAGCTAAGTATGGGTCTTTGAAAATGATCCCTCACAAACAATGGTGAAAAAACAACGCGCACTGAAAAATGTGATGTATGCCGTTTTCTTCAGAAGTACGGGATGGGTCAAAGCCATCAAGTTGGAAGGACAGAAGACAGTAACAGCAAACTGGTATACCACTCAATATCTTCCAGAAATTCTACAAGAACTGAATGTTAGGGGACTAATGCTTCACCATGACAATGCATCTTCACATTCAGCCGGATTAATAGTTGAGTTTCTTAAACAAAAACCAATTAAAGTGATCGAACATCTGCCGTATTCACCTGATCTAGCTATGTATGACTTTTGGTTATTCTTTAATCTAAAACAGAACTTACGTAAACGTCGTTTTCATTCAGAAGAAGAGATTGATGTGGCTATAAATGCATTTTTTCATCTATTCGAAGAATTGAATGGCTTGAGGCATTTAATCTGTGGAAAATTCGTCTTCAAAAGTGCATTGATGCTGGAGGAGACTACTTTGAACATACCTAAAATTTTGTAAGTATAACTTTAAAAACCTAGTTGTATCTCAAAAATTTCAGAGTGACCCTCGTATATTGTCTTCCTTGACTAAATCAGAGAAAGCCATGCTACAAAATTTGCATTCGTAAAATATTTGAACTAGCTAACATTTGTGGCTCTTTATCAAGAAAAGTAAATGCTAGGCAAGATATCACAATCTGAACTTTAAATTACAAACGACAGATAGTGATTGCATTTAACCAAAAATTCTATCTGAAATCCAGTATTTACTTGTTATTAATATCAATTTTTTGACTAGGTACATCAAAATAACTTTTTGCTTAAAAATTATTGCTTATATGAACGAGGAAAAATCAATAGTTGATAAATTTACTTTATAAACAAGATAATTCTGAATAATTTAATACTTAATAAAATAACAATTTTTGAATAGTTATTAATGTACTAAAATATATAATATATATTTTTCATTATATAGGTATAGTTCTTATATACTGATATAATATAAATATAAATATCATACAATAAAAAAGTCAAATCAAAGGATTGGAGGTGAGAAATGGAATCTTCATCATTCAACTTGACCGAGGCACTAAATAAAGCTGCTTCTGTTTAATTCGAGACCCTATTGATTTTTTTTTCCAAAATGCCTCGAAAAAATTAAATGAGATATTAACTCTTATTTATAAAATATCTTGTTTAGAATAAATCGACTAAGCTTCTGCAATTCTAAATATTTAAATCTGTAAGGATTTCAAAAAAGAAGCAGGAAAAAATTTAAAAGAAAATTTTTAATGTTGAGTAAAAAGGCAATAATCTTAAAATTAAAAAAAAATTGCTTACAAATATTGCAATTATTGATTTAGAAAATTCTATTAATTAATGAAATTTTTAAAAATTTAACTTGTCCTGGCCTTTTTAAAGTAATTATAATGTGGATGTTTTGTCATGTTTTTTTTTTTTAATAATTTTTCAATTTTTTAATAGCTTTTCCTGTTATTCTATTGTCCCTGTGTTAAATGATGACGTTTTCCATTGATTCATGTAGACTGAATCAATGGAAAACGGCTTTTCAAACCAATGCTTTGCTCCTTATAAAATTAATCGTTTTATTGACAGTATGAACTTCCACACTATACTCAGACATTCGATGGTGAACTTCACCTTGTTTTCTACCACTAGAAAAATATGATTTGAAGGCAGGCAGCAAATTTGTCGACAAGTCAGATTTACAACGCCGTCTCAATATGAAGTGACTTGGATAAAACGTTATCTGACATCATGGGTATTAAATCAATGAATAAAATTATACCATACTTAGGATTTCAAGTAATAAAGTGCCGTACTTAGGATCTCAATTGTAACGAAAGAAACAATCATTTGGTGGTTTAAATAATTCGATAGTTATCGAGGAATGTTATTTCGCTATAAATTGACTATTTTGTATTTGCAGTGTGGCTATTTTTTTGGTGACCATTTTGTTCGCTGTTTTATCTACCCCGAAATAGAAAAGTATAAAATATTCCTTCTATTTAATACTATAAATTGGAAGAAAGCTAGGTAAATTACAAAAAACAGAAGAATTTTGAATTGGTGTGAGTCAAAAAATTTGGAAATGTAAACTTAATTTGTCATTCGCTTAGGCATATCAACATTGGTAATCATATAATTTGTTTACACATTGGTATTAGTTTCATTTTAATTTTATAAAATCTAATATGTATGGTATAAAAAAGGCACAGGTGCCGTATAATCCATGATTGCAAATTCTGAGATTGGCGATTTTTTGGTGGATCTTCTTCTGTATCTGGCAACCTCGTTTTTGTTACGTCACATATATGGAGACCTATAAGAATTATGCAAAAAATTCTATTTTGGTATTCCTAGCATTTATGTCATCGTGCACGTCACGATACGTCATCTTGGCAATATTTATTCATCACCAAAAAAATTCAGAACTTAGAATCATGGATTATACGGCACCTGTGCCTATAAAAATTAATATAAGTATAAATTAGGGTTAATCTGTGATTTGGGTACCCCTTTCTTGCCAAATGAGTGATAGACGTGGTAACCCTGGCTATTTCATCCTAAATGCACTCCTTGTGGCGCATGCTCATTAACAACTCTTTTATTTCAGTATTCCTATTGGTCACTAATTATTTTGATTTTGAAATAACCGTAGAATTTTTAAATTTGATGCACGACTTTTTATTACCGTTGGATTTGCCCTGGAGGTAGTACATGAGTTATTTGTTTCTGTGTATTTTTATTTATTAATTTTAAAAAATATGATAATTTTTCTCCATATTGTAGTGTATTTTTTGTTATAAAATTCGTAAAAAAACCATTGTTTTTGTTTTCGTTGCCATACCAACGGTGAAATTCGTTAAAAACCCGAATTTCGGTTTCGTTGACATAGAAACGACGTTTTTGCGTAATTTCTCTCGGAGCATTCAAATCCGCGCGACAACACGCAAAAACGCGCCAGTTGGCGACTTTTTGAAAATGCGCCAAGCAGGAAAATGTACCAAAGCACATTTTTACCTAAATTAGTATTTGAACAATAACTGCATTATCCAAATTGATTCAAAATAAAAAAACCAAATCCTCGTTTTACACTGTTTACTTCAGCTGCCTCTTCTCTGTATTGACCAAAACTCTACACACTCTCAAATTTCTCATAATTTTGAACCAAGATGAGGTCACCCCTTGAGTTTGCTATTTTCTTTTAAAACTTCCTTATAAGATCTGAGAATGAGCATTGCATCTTATCTTGCGTGTGTAGGAGGATTTCGTATAATGAAGTTCTTCTGATAATCATGTATAGGGACTCAACTTTCTTGATATAAAAACTAATCTTTTCTACACCAGCTTACCAAATTATCAACTGTACTCAAAAATAGTTCGATCATTTTATAGCTATTTGAAAGTAAGGAGCTCGTTGCCATACATTAAATATCTATTAAGATTGACATGATTTGTAAGTTGTTAGTATGTGTACTAATTTATCTTCATTTGTCTCTATTTTCAAAATTGCATGGAACAAAATTTTCACAAACTACTTAAGATTCGCTTTAATACGTTTGCTAAAAGTATTACTATAAATATCTTCAATAAAAATAATTTCTATTTGAATAGAATTATTGATCTTCAGTTTCATCAAATAAGTTATCATTAATAATTTTTAGTGTCATTCATTTGAATCAGTATTTTTTATCAGTGATTTATTGGAAAAAATACTTTCTGTACTAAAATTCTTATGATAAAATTAACTTCATAGTAAAAAAAAACAAAATAATTTTTTATTAATATTACTCAAAATATGTGATAAGGTCATAATACGAATACAGTAAACATTCATTTTAAGGAAAAAATTTAATTAATTATAAATATATGTTAAAAATGTGTGCATTAATATATAAAAGATTTATTAAGATAGAAAAATGAAGCATTTATTTCAAGCAGTACACATTTTTGTTTACAGAAAAGAATAAATAGGATAACACAATATGAACATATCCAAAAAATCTTCATAAGGAGAAACCTTTTAACTTTTGGAAGTTAAGTTCAAAACAAGAGGCTGCAATACGTAAAACTCGATCATGATTTTGTGTCAAGAAATATACTAAATGTGATGTTTCTATCTCATACTAAAAACTAGGGTATTGCAAATTTGCATGTGAGTGCAGATAAAATATTACTAAAAATTTAGTCCAATTTATTTAAAGATAAACATGTTTCACAGGTTATAAATAAAGAACTCTAAGTCCAGGACAATCAAACACTTGTTTGAAAAACTAGCCCTTGCCGCTCAAGGTTATGAGCTTTCGGAAAATCGATATCTTAATGCTGTAGCCAAGTGGAACCTAAGAGTGACGTTAACATGTGGGATATCTATTACTGTAGTTGACATTTGAATGATAACCTTTTATACTCTTGGGCTAAGGAAGTTCTGCATTGATGGAAGGTTCATCCACGTACCGAGACTTCAAGTTCTTTTGTCTTCTCCAGCAGGAGGTGCAATTCTGACGTGATTTGGCCAACATATCCATATAAGCGTCCCTGACGAAGGAAAAATTTGAAGAGCATAAAGCACAAGCCATCTTCTTTGGAACGCCAAGCTTTATAAGGGGAGAAGATCATGGTTAGGCAAAGATATCGCACAAGCTTCGACATGTATTGGCCGGAGTTTTGTAGTGTGTCGAGAAACTTTAGTTCCAAATGCATACTCTAGAAGTTGTTATTAGTTTCATTTAAATGGAAGATAATTCTTTCAATAGAGTTGTGACTGTCGACATCTAATTGGAGAATAACGGGATTGCAAGCATAGTGTGGTTGACGTTCACCAACGATATTAATCCCATTGTAAATCATAAAAGTGCTTTTGGTTGTGCTGTATGCTTTCGTTCCCAAGCTCAGGAAGAGATTGGCATCACATTACATTACATTTTTTAGGTTAGGGAATAAGTTCGTAGTGTTTTTATCAAAGACTTTTATGTAAACAAAAAACAATAATTATATAAATAAGTTAATCAACTATATATTCTCCGTTGCTGTTTACAACCTCTTCCCACCTCTTGACCAATTTGTTGATGCCGTTACGCCAAAAATCACCAGGTCTGGTGTTAAATAAGTTGTTGAGCCAATTTTTAAGGACTTCTTGGTGCACTGGGAAATGGTCGAAAAGAATGTCTCAGTCAACAAAGAGTCTACATTGCCCAGCTACACCACGTGAATGAGGCTATTCGACTGAAAAGACCTGATCGACATGGTCAAACCATACTCCTTCACAACTACGCTAGGTCCCATACTGCACAAGTCGTCAAACCGCACTCCAAGAGTTCGAATGGGAGGTCTCTCAGTATCTGCCGTATTCTCCGGACGTTGCACCGATCGATTACCATCTTTTCCGCTCCTTGTCAAACCATATGAAGGGCGTTACCTTCGATAACAAAGAGGTCCATGAAAACTGGTTCAACGACTGCTTTGATACCAGACCTGGCGATTTTTGGCGGAACGGCATCAACAAATGGGTCGAGAGGAGGGAAGAGGTTGTAAACAGCAACGGAGAATATATAGTTGATTAACTTATGACATAATTATTGTTTTTTGCTTAAATAAAAGTCTTTGGTAAAAACGCTACGAACCAATTCCCTAACCTAATACATTCAATTACAGAAACTTTAAATTTTTTAAAAATTGATTATATATAGTTCCGGATACATGATGTTTAATTAAATCAGCTGCGGTTACTATGATCATATATTTTCTGGTTAAATGCCTGGAACTTTGTACGCAGATGCCTGATCACATATCCTATTAATAGCATTTTTCTTTTTTTACTTTTTCTGTTGCCTTTTTGTTAACTCTTAACTTATTCTTAAAAGTAAAAAGAAAATTACTTGTATCATTAAAAATTATTTTACAATTTTATTTCACTTGTAATTTAAGATTGAAGAATTCATACAGTATGAAATAGTGATTTTATTCAATTCATTCAACTTTTACATATAAATTTCAATCATCCTTTTATATACTTGAGACTTAGTTATGTTTTTTAAGAGCAAATAAAGATAATATCAATCGATAATTTTTCATTATTATAGCATTTCAGAGAAATAGGAAAATTTCTTTACTTGCTTTTATCTTACTAAATAAGTATAATAGCAAATAAGGAATTGTTTTATTTGGATTTGAAATTTGTGTTAAGACAAGAAATTTTCCTGTGGCTAAAAATATTTTTCACTAATTCACATGATTCACTTTTTTCGAATGGGAAAATAAAAAATGTTAAGTGTTCTTTTTTTACTATCGCCAGTTTTTACAGACTATTATGATCCAAAATTTCGTATAGATTTTAAAAGGTTTTCACTTACAGGGTGTCCAGAAAAGGACTCCCTGATTTCAAAATTAAGTATCTCGAAAACAAAGATAGATAGAGGAATGCAGTAAAAGGTATGTTTATTGTGAAAGATGTAAGAATTTTATACAGCAATTTGAAATAATAGTTACAAAAGCTGCTAACAGATGGCGCTGTACAATGTACAGCTCAAATCAGCATACATAAATGAAATAATCGTTTGAAAACATTCTTTGGAAAAAATCGCATCACAATGTTTTCAACGCTAACCTTCTTTCACGCTTCAATAGTTGGGCTTCGGATCACTATTTACACTAAACATAACGTATAACGATTACAGCGCCATCTATTTGCAACTTTTGCAACTATTATTTCAAACGGATGTATTATATTCTTACAGTTTTTACTATAAACATATCGTTTACTGCATCCCTCTATCGATCTTCGTTTTCGAGATATTTAATTTTGAAATCAGGGAGTCCTTTTCTGGACACCCTGTATTTGAATGTTCCATTTCGTTCGATATGAGATGTGAAATCAGAAGAGTTAGGTTTCCTTTTCATGTTTTGCCAATTAGGATATGAAACTCAGAGTAAAATCATGGCTTTCATTCTAGATGCATGCAGTGGATCGTTGCGTAGCTCAAGCAAGATATAAGTACACAAAATTAAAATATCCTTCATAAAATTAAAATTTGAATTTACTACTAGTAATGATATTAATCAACAAGTGTGTGCTCAATCATTTAAGTAATGAAAGATTTCTATGTTTATTCATTTTCCTCCTAAAATTAGCTTCAAACATGGATTAATGTTTATGCCAAAGCTATAAAGCTGAATTTGCTACTGATCGTTTTTTTAATTCTCAACACAAACAAAATGCAAAACATAAATTTTCTCGGACCAGAAACTAAAATGCTATTTAACTGATATATATTTATTCCATACTTTTTATTACTCGCGGATACAGTTACAATTTATCTTTCTTCCCATCTTTATCCTTCTCATAAATTTATTTTATTTTATCGATAAACAAAACCAAGCTATGAAATATGGAAGTGCCCCCATTCTTAGAGGCAGGAGCTTTTACCCAACGATTAGGAATAGATTTAGAGGGAGTCCTCTAAATTTGAAAATGTTGATCGGCAGCACTGCGATAAGTGGAAGAAGATGTTTTTGGAGTTTAATGGATTGTAAAGAAATTCAATTACTTTGTAACTGAAAAAGAAGTCATTTTTTCGAGAAAAATTATTTTCTGTTATTTCCCATTTCTAAAAATTATTATAAATTGTTATAGATGTAAGAAATTCACAAGATTTTTAACGAGGATCATAAATTTCTCGAATTAAATGTCAATGTATTTTCCGGTTTTTGTAAATCATGAATGAATAGACATTGCGGAAAGTATATGATATTTAATTCCACTTAAAGTAAATCGAAATTTCAACTGAAGAAACTCAGAAGTGAGGATTGGCATAAGAATAGAAGAAGTAATATATTTCATTAGGTTTTTGTGTGATGTTTCTGTCTGTGTATATTTTTACCGCCCGAAATCTTTAAACATTGGGAATTTTTTAATTTGAAATCCGGTCAAGTGAATTAACTATCACCGATTCTCCATCCTGTACTCTACGGCGTACTAATGAAGAGAAAAACGAAAATTTTCATCACCTTAGGACCTAGCAACATGAGGTTTTTTAGAAAGGTTATAAATTTAACTCATCATTTTAACGATTGAAATGCCTTTTCTTTTTCTTGCACCTTTAGAAACCGTAAGTTTATTGGTAAAAATATGAATATGATATATATATAACAACATTTAAAAAGTTAGAAATGTAAGCAAAAGAGGGCATACATACAATGGCATAATATATGTATATGTATGCAGACATACATACTCACACATTTTGCTGCTAATCCACTAAAATATATGACTACGAAGGACGAGATATCACAGCAAAATCTATATATCAGATTGCTTGCTATGCTATGCACCAATCAAATGATTAAAATCATAGACTCGTATGAAGTTTGAGTGATGTCAATATCAATATCATCGCCACTGTTAACCGCTGCCTCGGTATTCAATCATTTCTTTGGATGTATATGTTTATGGTATAGCAGTTCATGCACCATCCAATCATTGCTAAAGTTGATCTGGTATAGCAAAGGTTGGTGTATCCCCACTAATTGTACAAACATGAATAATATTTTCGATTGGCGATAGATTGGGAGAAAAAGTAGGCTAAAAAAGAAATTCAATTTAATAGGTAAAAAAAAATCTTGAGCATTGCAAGCACGTGTGGTGTCGAATACTATATTTTTGGCATATAGCTGATTATAAGCGCTGAAGATATGGGATAACCGCAAGGTTCAATACGTCAGATGTGTAACGCGAGCTGCTTATTGTATCAGCAATACTTACCAGAGGGAACGAAATGCAATACCACCCCAAACCATGATTTCGGGTGCAAGATCAGCTCATAACGCAACAATAGAGTACTTTCTGACCACCGCATCCCCAGAGTCTAATTCGACCCTTGTGGTGTTACATCTGACTACTGTGCTTTTCAGTCAGAAGGCAATGCCATCATCAGTAAAGGCAATGTCGTTCCATTCCGTTTTCCATGTCCGTTGTTCATCGCACCATTGGCGGAACTTGCGCCACCTATTTTGAGATAAGAGTAAATGAATCTATAGAAGCCTTGTAAACATTCCACTCAGTTGTAAGCGACGTCAAATGGTATGAGTGTACACTGAATATGCGAAACAGACTGAATCTGTTGTGCTATGTTCGTGATGTGGTTAAGCGATCTATCACTGCTATTAACATAATACGCCTGTCATCACGTGAATATCTTATTATCACCATTAAGTCTTCGTTATTGCTTTGGATTGTTTTATTCCAAATTAACCATATTCAGACAATCTACGCTGAACTGGTTTGATTATCTAAACCAGATCAGTGCAGATCGTCTAAATATCACCATTAAGTCTTCGTTATTAATTTGGATTGTTTTGTTTCAAATTAGCCATATTCAGACAATCTACGCAGAACTGGTTTGATTATCTAAATCAGATCAGTGCAGATCGTCTAAACATCACCATTAAGTCTTCGTTATTGCTTTGGATTGTTTTGTTTCAAATTAACCATATTCAGACCATCTACGCTGAACTGGTTTGATTATCTATATCAGATCAGTGCAGATCGTCTAAATATCACCATTAAGTCTTCGTTATTGCTTTGGATTGTTTTGTTCCAAATTAACCATATTCAGACAATCTACGCTGAACTGGTTTGATTATCTAAATCAGATCAGTGCAGATCGTCTAAATATCACCATTAAATCTTCATTATTGCTTTGGATTGTTTTGTTCCAAATTAACCATATTCAGACAATCTACGCTGAACTGGTTTGATTATCTAAATCAGATCAGTGCAGATCGTCTAAGTATCACCATTAAGTCTTCGTTATTAATTTGGATTGTTTTGCTCACATTAAGAAGTTACAATTGAAAAAATTAAAAAAATATTTGGATAAATTAAAAACTCTACTCACAAGTTAAATTCGGTTCACCATTATCTGATTCGTATTTTAAGTTCAAACTTAGAGATTTTTGAATAATAAGTTATTTAAGATATATTTCTCAATCTTTGCAAAGGAACTTGAGAGTTTGGAAATTTTTCAGTTTTTCCAAATACATGAGTATACTGCATACATTTTATGAAAAAATTCCTCCTGCAAATAAATATACCTATTATCTATAAAAGAGGTAAAAGACGTATGATCCAGAAAGCTTATACAGTTTTTATCTTTAAAGCTACTATCATATATTAATAGAATTATTAAACATGCGCTTTTAAATTCCTAAAATCTTCAAAACAGCAACTTATGAAATAGAATCAAATTCAGGTCAATTTCTTATAAATAAAAAATCTGAATCGTCTTATTCATTCATATATCTATAAGAGAAAGAAGAAT
This sequence comes from Latrodectus hesperus, assembly GCA_037975125.1. Taxonomy (NCBI): domain Eukaryota; kingdom Metazoa; phylum Arthropoda; class Arachnida; order Araneae; family Theridiidae; genus Latrodectus; species Latrodectus hesperus. The sequence goes on along the minus strand of JAJQOW010000620.1, from coordinate 77,235 downwards.
TTTGTTTTTAATAATAGATTGCAATTTTATGAAATCCCGTTTTCCCCATTTCTGCTTCAATTCGGATACACAATAATTTTAAACATCGTTCCACGAGCATACATTTTTTAAACCTCCACTTGAAAGAAGTAAAAAAAAAAAAGAAATTTTGAAAAAAATGTTTCTCTTTAATCTTGAAATTTTTCAATAAATGGGAAATAAATGTTTTCTAATGTAAGTAAACTGAATCCCAACGCAGAATGGTAATGCCTTTGAGTAAACAGACATACAAGGCCTTCGGAAATTTTCAGGAAATCGATTTGCGTTTAAATGAAATCTTTCTTTCTGAGAAATAAGCAGGAATTTATATGGATGCATATATTTCTCCGGAAAATGTCCTCCTCTCATCCATTTCCCATACATCATATCGGAGGGAACAGAATTGTTGCGGATAGTATTTATAACAAACACACCCTGGCGTAATGCGTTTCCGAATACTTTTTTTTTTTACCAATTTCATTTTGTACTTCTCTATATTTTCTGATTTTGCAAAGTGCATTATAAACTTTGAATCCAGTGCTTTTCGTATCGATACTTTCTGTAAGATTCTGAGTTTTATATACAAGAATGAAAACCGTATTCCATTATTTTGCTAAAGTGCCCATTTATTGCATACATAATTCTTTTAAAAATTATATATACGATAGAAGGTGATTTTCCATCTTTTTTATGAGTATCTATGGTGTCCATTAATAATATAGACTTCTTCTTTTATGCAAGAATATAAGGGTTATGATCTGAAAATTAATATCTATAATCTGTCTTGAATTTTTTAATATATTATTTAAATCATAATTTATTCTAAAAATTGGAATTTTTTAAATAGAAAAATATTTTTTGTGAGTTCCATTTCAAATTAAAGGTGGTGCAGGAACAAATGTAAACTGCAGTGAGTGTCGCAAATTATTTCTGAAGTGAAATGATCTACTGGTATAAATTTCTTCCATTTCATTTCAGATCTATTTATTTAAGAATATATTGAACTAATAAATTCTTGATTAAGTAGCAAAACAGAGCAGCCATACCTTAGTAGAGAAAGGCGTTATTTTTTTTAGTATTTTTATCAGGAAGGAGTTTTATATCTGACATAAAAATAGAAGAGAAAAGAAAAATGTCGTTTTTTTTAATCCTACGCCCGACCTTGGTTTTTCAACCATCAGTCTCTGTCGGGCAGCCCAATACAATCTTGAGTTGAATGAAAAGTCATCTTCCGCAGAATTTCTAACTGCGATGTCCGAAAGTCCAGGGCAAGTGTAAAGGTGGTCACCAGTCATGTCCTCTAGTCCACGAAAAGGGCAGATCGGAGAGTCCTTCAAACCCAAAGGGTGAAGGTGTTTTTGCAGATAATCATGCCCAGTTTTAGGGCGAAAATTAGCCACTCCCACAGCTCTGTGGAGGTTGCACGGAATAAGCTTTGTTAGTAAGGAAGCCCATGCTTTCCCCTTTGTGCACATCTTGTAAACATTTCTACGATAGGAGGCTATATTTGACTTAATAAGCCTCTTAACAGTATGGTACTCCAAGGCCGAAAGAACGTAGTAGGCTGCACGAAGCGACAGGAGGCACCACATGAAGGCGACTGACACCACCCCCAAGAAAAATGTCGTGATGAAGGGGTTTATAAACATTAAATGTATTTTGTTAAATTTCTATGGCTGTGGATAGAAAAATGGTAGCTAAGATTACAATCTCATTGGGTTAACAGTGAATAAAACTATGAAACCATTGATTGCGTTTGGAAACATTCCTCGGCAGAAATGGAATAGCTAAATAGATATGTCTCAATAATCTGCCTGCAAATTTATTAAATGACAGAATATAGAAAATTATTTGAAATATCAGCCATGCTAACTTATAGAACCAAAAAGTACATTGCTATTATCATTGATATTATTTACAAAGGGCTTGTCATAACGTTCAAGAGTTAAGTTATACGGAGAAATCGGACTCACACTATATTGATATTTCTCCTTTTTTAGAAAGAAGTTGAATACTCTAAAACAGACTTATTAGAAAAATTCCGCGGCTTTATATCAGCACTACTTCGAATCTCTCTCTTTTTCTATTGGATTTTATATTCATTATATTTTTTAAAGTTATATGTTGTTAGTTCGAACTCACATAATGAAGATGGTATGAAAAGGTCACTAAAATTTACATATGTATTAAACAGGGAAAAATTCAAACATTTTACATTATTTCCATAAATTGTGATGATAGGGAAATCTGTAAAGATTGATTGTGAAAATGCTAACGACTCTACTACTACAAAGAAAACAAGCTTTATTTCATAATGCACTAAATACAGAATCACTCTTATAGATCCACAACATATTAATCAACTTCTATTCATTTACAGTATGATTCCAATATAATTTTAAAAATGGTATAGAAAATACACAACTACTGCATTACATACGCAACATCTTAAGTGAGCAAAGTATGAAAAAATTCTGTCTCAGTAGACGGTTAGGAGGTAATATGGATTCTTTATTGTTAAAAAATGCAAGTGAGTTCACATTACCTTTTTATATGCATTTTAATGATAGTTGTTATATCAAATAACAACATGTTTCAAACTTAAAAAAAATCTTTCTTTTATCATATCTGTGGCTGTTAAAAATTTTATTCACCCTTTCTTGGTCTTTTGCTTACCATATTGTAATTGCCTTAAAATTCTGAAAATAAATAAGATTTGATACAATCATTACATTAAAACTTCTTGATGAGATCTCTTAAGGCGGTAGGAGCAAAAAAAAATTGACTAAAAACACATTTTTCAATTTTGATATTTAAAAATATATAAACATTTCTGCTCCTAATGACGCCAACATTTTGATTGTAGCCCCACTATTTTATTTTTTAATTTTTAATAGTATTTTAGAAGTATTTTATTTTTTAAATTATGTAAACAAATTGTGCCTCCGTTCAGTGTATCTACGCACATGGAAACCGAAAGTAATCGCTATTCTTGTTATTTTTATAAAGCAAATTTCTTTAAAAATTATAAGTTTTTTTTAATTTATTGAATTTAGTTTTGACATTTAGTATAAAAATATGTTAATAATAATAAGCCTTGATTTAGTAATCACATCTTTAAAAAAAGAAATTGGGGAATATTTGTTGTTTAGAAATGTGAGACAAAAATAGCAAGCGACAATGTTGACGACAAAAGTGTTTTGGATTCGAAAGCTAAAATATGAAGTTTTGTGTTAAACTGTGAAGACGTTTTGGGTAAAAGTTACCAGACCAGTACAGGATTGGCGCGATTTCAAATTTTCGCGCCAAGCGCTCTACAGCTTGGTTGCCAATATAAATTACGTCACTAAGCGTGATAACCGTCAACCAATAACAATCGCGTTCGAACTTCAACTTTGAAATTGCGAATTTTTCCAAATTCCAAATATTAAAAATTTGAATATTTCATTATAATTCTAAAAGTACTATAATCTAAAATTAAAAATCTAAAAGTACTATAGAAGTTTTAAAATTCTAATAACTAGAAAAGAAATTTTTAAAACTCGAATTTTAATATACCGTGCAATTGCGCTCACCTAAAAAAAAGAAAGAAAAAAGAATGTACCGATACGTACTACAGTGACAATCGATAATAAAGCTAAATTTCTAATGTTAACAAATTTCATTTTTTTATTTAAATTTGATTTTTAGTGTATCGAGTAATGGCGCCCACTTTAAAAAAACATCAATGTAGCACTACCTACTACAGTGGCAACCGGGTAATAAAGCTAAATTTCAAACGTTAACAAATTTCATTTTATATTTAAATTCAATTTTTAATACACCGAGCAATGGCACCCACCTTAAAGAAATTTCAGTACGCGGCACATTCTAACAATAACATGCAATACACACAACTTAAACATTCATTTAATTATGGAAACATTCATTTTTATAAAAACTTTAGTTTCTAAATATGAATAAAATTGTAATGAAAAACAAAATAACTCACCTAATCTTCATCGCTTTCCGAATCGTTACTTTTTGGCGAATATACAGTTTTTATCGCATCTAAAAAATCTTCTATTAGTTTTCCCGATGATTCTTTCTCCATACGTACTCCGAGAAAACGTAAAATCAATGCATACTCATTCATACTTATTAATTTTCGCAAGCAACACACAAACTCCAAAAGTCGAATATCGAAACTCAATGCTTCAAGATTATTCTGTAATAGTTTCAAGGGTTACATAGAAAACGCACATGTCATGCGATCACGTTACCTCATAAACGAAAAGCACGTCATACATACGTAATCCGAATTGTTAAACCAGTTTGGCGAACTTATCGCACCACTTTATCACCTGCTTGGCGCATTTTACCCTCTTTACGGATCTCTTCACTTTAGCGACTTTTTGAATGGAATTAATTCTACGTGAATGAGATAATTTAGCTTTCAATACTTTGTGATCAATCTTATCCTTTGCAACAATATTAGGAAAAAACTGTAAAAATACATCTAGCATTTCTCTCAGCTTCTCAATGCATGTGCAAGATCTTGCAACAAAATTTTACATGGTTTGCAAAAAAATTATTTTTACTACTATATTTTTAAACAAAAAATGTGTCACAAAACATTATAATAGCACAAGGATATTAATGCGTATAATATAAACACAAGACTAGTAAGCATAAAACGCATTGGAAAAGGAATGGCGGCAGCAAAAATATTTTGTGGTGTTATGAACTTGCCTCTTTTATCATAAGTTCAATGAAGGGTAGAATGGGTTAAATTCTGTGATTAGAAATATTGCAGAAGAAAGTAAGATTGTTGCTGCTGAAGCATGCCAGATTCCAATAGGTACTGATGGAACATTGGTAAAACGTCGTCTTACTTCTCTGAATAGTGTTCTAATTGCCACAAGTGTTAATACCGGTAAGGTTTTACACAGAAGTACTGACAAGATTTTACAACTGCAAAGATAAAATGAACCTTGAAGGAAATTGCAAAGCCAATCACTATGGTAATGTTGTTTCGATGGAAGTTTCTGAAGCCTGCTTGTTTGATGTCCTCATGGTAAAACGCGAAATAGTTATGAAAGTTTTAATAGCCGCTTGTGGTCGAGGATTCTGAAGACATATTTTGTATAGCTAGAAACTTTGAAAACTTGTGTATATGAAGTTATTTTCTTTAACAACAACAATGTCTCAAAATGCAAGGTTATATCATTATTAGAAATCCAGCTCGTTTTGCACACTTGTATAGCTATGATGTTAGCTGATCGAGCTCGTATACGAAGAGTAACTACTATATTAAATAGAAATCTGTTGAGGCTAAGATAAAAAGAAAACATAAAAATGTACAATGAAAGATGTTCCAGCAAATAATTCAGATAATCCCAGTTAAGGAGCTGGAATATATTAATTGTACACAACTTTCGTGTTGAATCTTGTTTTTCTCAAAAGAAGTTTTTTATTTAATAAGGGACATTTTCTGAAAAAGTATTTTATTAAATATCTAGCATACTTAAAAAAAATGTTATATTACATCTTTTAACCAAGGATGTTTCCATGTAATAATTTCTTAAAATTTTATAACTTAAAATGTTTGAAAACTTTAACTATGCAAGTGAAAAATAAGTGTTAGTATAGTTATTTATTTTTTTAAAAAAAGAAATAGAAAGAAAGAAAAGAAAGAAAGAAATCTGGTTATGTAAAAATATGAATTTAACTTGGAAAAAATCATACAATTTAATTTAATATTATTTTTTAAATGTTCCTTAAACAGAGCAAGTTTTAACATTATTGGCATAGAAATTTATATATACATATATATTTATATTTATATATATATATATATATATATATATATATATATATATATATATATATATATATATATATATATATATATATATATATATATATATATATATATATATATATATATATATATATATATATATATATATATATATATATATATATATATATATATATATATATATATATATATATATATATATATATATATATATATATACATATATATATATATATATATATATATATATACATATATATATATATATATATATATATATATATATATATATATATATATATATATATATATATATATATATATATATATATACATATATATATATATATATATATATATATATATATATACATACATATATACATATATATATATATATATATATACATATATATATATATATATATATATATATACATACATATATACATATATATATATATATATACATACATATATACATATATATATATATATATATACATATATATATATATAGCTTCGAGACCCTACCTCCTTTATTTTCTTTTCAGATATCAAATTAATGCGGCCAATGATGTCTTAGATTCCTTAATCCGCGTACCTCAGCAAGATACCGTCAGGGAAATGGAAACGAAGGAGGACGTTGTTAGGAAGATGGCATCTGAAATGCTTGAGAAGTCACCCAAAGAATACGTTATGCATGAAGTAAGTGTTATAAGGGATTTTTTAAAAATTTTTATTCAATTCAGTATGTCGATTTAACTGTCTCATCTTGTCCATCCTTCTGATCAGCCTTCAAGAAAATCCAAGAAATAAAAAGTAAAGATTTAAACATGGACAAACGTAAGTTAGTAACTTGAAACTGATTTCTTGTGGGGGCGAGCGATCCATGAAAAATTTTATTTGGTCATCGAATATATTTCAATCATTCGTTTATTTATTTTATTAATCTGAAACATTTTCTTATATTTTGTCTAGTTAAAGGAAAGTCATTATTTTAGAAAAATAGGTCCATATTTAAAGCAACTATTAATATTGTTAAAAATATGTGACTTCATTTGATAATTTAATTTTGACATTGTATACAGCTGAAATGTTCTGAAAATCATTATTCAATATCACACACACACAAGTAAGAAATAAATATAAATTTTACTCTTTATCACTTCGTATTCATATTGTTAATACACACGAATTTAAGTTTTAAAAATGCAAAAAAAGAAAATCAGATAGTTGTTTGTTTTCTGATAATCAACAACTATATATGTTAACTTCAATTGATCAAAATTATGAAAGAATTTATTTATATGAATTAGATTTTTTCCAACTGAAGTGGAACACCACGAGAAGAAACTCAATTGACCCACATATATTCATAAGGATGCTATCAATAACTGTATTAATAATTGGCTGAGGTTTCTTCCTCACGCAGCTGGCATTTGATAATTTATTAAATCATCAACAAATGCCTCCATACATCAATGCAATATGTTATAAGAGCAGTTCATAAAATCAGAAGCAACTCGTTGGCTATTGATAGATTATTTAGTAAGCGTAGCATTGCAAATGATGAAGATTTCAACTGATTGCTTCTTCACGCAGAAGGTGCGCTGCCTTTCAAATGGTATTTGTTTGACTCGATTTTAAAATCTGTTTGAATCTGTGATAGAGCTCTTGGGTAACAAAGACAAGGATTTGCGTGACAACTTCATCGTATCAAAGAATGATATTGCGTACTAAGCAGACTTGCATAAATTGCTTAATGATGTCAATCTCCAACTTCAAAGCGACGACTTAAACTTGATTAAGACTAAAAATAGCGTTGCTGCTTTCGTGTCCAAACTGCTATTATATAAAAGAAATACAGGTGCCGCCCAACTTGTCTAGTGGTCAGCGTGTCTGACTGCGGATAAGGAGGTCCTGGGTTCGAATCCCGGTTCGGGCAGGGATGTACTTTCTCTCTCTATCTATCCTGTCTTTGTCCTTCCCTTGTATGAATGAGGTCATTAATGGTTGTTTATCCTATAAACGAGTACCTATGGCATGTGTGTAGAACAAAGTCATACTTTTACCTTCATGGTGCTCTGATTAAAACGAAAGACGCTCCCAATTGACTTAAATTCGCATTGCCAAGGCATAGCGAGCTTGGCTTGTCCAAGTGTCATTAGTAACAACAACAACACCAGAAATACAGGTAGACATGGATTCAATAATTTCCCATGTGTATTAGCAGCATTTTTCAAGCACGACGACATGCTTCTTTACTTAGAAAACCTCTACAATAACTTCAAGGAACGATTCCAAGACATTTTAAACATGGACTGGGTTTTGGATCTTTTTTTCAGTGTCAAAATAGGATAATCATTTCACTTAGAAGTAGAACTAACAGAACTTACGACAAATGAGGATTTAAAAATTAAATTCAAGAAAGGCTAACAGAATTAGAATTTTATAGTTAGAGTTATATTAATAGAATTTTGCATGCAGAAGTTGGTTTCGCAACTGTATTTGGGATTATGGTCGATTGTTCAACGATTTCTGATAACTTTTTCATCTTTATATTTAGCAGAACGTTAATTTTATGTCGTATTACAATATTGGTAACGAAAAAAAGAAATCAGCTTAAATTACTGAACGAGGCAACTTACGATTTTCTTAAAGTAAAATCGAGCCTGATATTAACAAGCTCCTTAAAATGCATCAAATCCATCCTTCTCATTAGTTAAATTAGAAATTCTATGTTTTTGAATTTTAAAAAAAAATACTTTTTAATATAATTATGTTTTAATTTTTCCTGAAACTGTTAATTTAGAAATCATTAGTTTATTATGGATTACTTCTTATCATCAAAACCTCTCCCGGTCATTATAATAGGTAAGCTAAAAGTTTTATTCCTCTTTCTTAAATAAAGAAGAAATTCAGTAGCGTTTCAATTCCAACATTATTCTATCTGTTAGTAATTTTTTTAATTCAATTCTTGGTTTCACCATGCATTATTGTACACTCTTATTTCTCTGGAATGGGAGGTAGTGGTATGGAAATGTTCACTAGAAATAAGGGCAACAGTTTAAAAAAGGTTTGGAAACTATAGTCTGTTATATGGAGTAATCTACTCTCATCCTGGAACTGTGTTAAAAATTTTATCTTTTAAAATTTTGAAAGGTGCAACTCCTGAATTATATACCTAACTGGCCATCAAGATGTCAACATACAAAGAATAACTACTATAAAGTTATCCTCTCATTATGTATATAATGCTAATATATGAGATTATTCAATGATTAAGATTGTCTGTCGTTCATTCGCAATGGCCTGTCAGTTGGATGAGTCATGAAATTTCCAGACCTATCTCCAAATTTTATTACATCGAGATAAAAGCATCACATCACTAAAGACGATTGTCTATCATTGAATTATATTTTATTGTCTGGTTGTATGTCAAGTTGTGATGTTTTAGAGACAATAGATTACTTATCGCTGTGTACAACGACAGAGTTACATCCAAATATTATGAATGGTAAAAATTTACCGTACGGTCACCCTTGGTGAAATTTTCAAAAAGTCGCCAAGGGTGACCGTATGACGAATTTCCGATAGGGAAAAACGGAAGGAGGAAAATGGCTGAAATAGTGACAAATATTTCATACATTGTTGGCATCTAACAATATATTCAACTAATTTTGCAAAATTAACAAAAAACGCAGATTTATAGATTTTATACATCAATGGTAAAATAATAATATTTTAAATTATCCATAAAATTTTTTGATTAAATTTTATATTAATTAATTTAAATCAGTAAATATTCATGATAAATTAATGACATAAGGTTACCAAAATACTAGTTTGCCGGGTTTACAGTAAAAGTTCACCAAATTTGGCGCCAGAAAGGAACGCGCCAAGGGTGACTGTACAGTGAATCTGATCCTTAATATATACATCCTTTATAAACTCCTTTCAATGGAGCATGTTGATATTATTAAATCTTCTAAGCAAGTCTGCGTGTCACTGAATTTCTTTACAGTTCTGTTATACTAACTAAACACAATTCGTCAATATCAAAGTTTGTTTTCGGTCAGCTTTTGTTGTCATCTAAGTTCTTGGCATTTGCATCGATCACCATGTTAATCAATACTGCTGACTTCTCAATTTAAAGAAGCAGGGAGAGAGATCTACCATAAAGATTAGATCTTTCAATTGAAAAACTCTATCTCTCTTCAAACAAAGAAGGTATAAAATCTGAGATTCTTATAAAAAAATTTCTGAATAATTAATGTCATTTTGCATAAGGCATAACACAATTAAACCATAGTAAAATTATTAATTTAACATAAGTTATTAATATTAAACACTAAAGTGACACTAAAGCGACATTCATCAGAAAAAAAATATTTTTTTACTAATAAATATACTATTCTCCTGTCAATTCTTTAATGCAGCTGCCAGTGTTTAGGATTTTTGGATTAGGCAGATTTGTATAAAGGAAATTATTTTGCTGTGCAGACAAAGAAGGTAGTGATACTCCTGTAACAGTGAGCCAATGGTCTAAAGTTGTATAGTTCTTGTATATTGTCGTGAATTATTATAACTTTTCTGCGTATAATCTTGGACTTCAGGCATCTGATTCATACTGATCTACTGCTTTCAAGCTAGTATTATTAAATTGCTATTAGTCTGCACACGAGATGCTATTGCATGAAATAAAAATTTTAGAAGATTAATAATTTGATAACTGTTTTCAATAAGAAGTGCATAAACTGCTTAAAAAATTGCCATTTTTCACTGCAGAGGCATAGTTATGCCTCACGCTTAGCGTTAATCATAGACTATTCAGATAGCCATACACTATTTTCAAAGCCTCACCTTTATTTATATGATTTAAGCATTAGCTCAGCTTGAACTGTAACTAGAACCCAATTTACCCAAACTCATCTACTCATTGTGATTATAAATTTTAAACAGTTGATGAATTTATTTATCTGGGCTCAATGGTTAACAAAAATAATGACATTCTCCCAGAGGTAAGAAGACGTTTAACTGTAGCTAACAAAGCCTTTTTTGGCCTAAGACACATATTAAAAACTAAATTTTTATCACGAAAAACTAAGTTACAGATCAATAGAACACTTATCCGTCCCGTTTTGACCTATGCTTCGGAACTGTAAGAGAGGAGAGGCTTTTGGGCCTATTTGAAAGCAGGATTTTAAGAAGTATCTTTGGAGGTACGAAGGAAAATGGTGTCTGGCGCAGAAGATACCATACAGAAATCTATCGAATGTACAAGGAGCCAGACGTACATCACATTAAAGTAAGCCGTCTCAATTGGGTTGGACATGTTATTAGAATGAAGGACAATAAAACACTAAGGGAAATGTTTTTTGCAAAACCCATCAGCGTAAGAAGAAGAGGAAGACCAAAGCTGAGATGGGTGGATGCAGTCAAAGAAGACTTTGGGTACTTGGAACCAAAAATTGGAGGAGTTTGGCTGCCAGTAGAGGTGGCTGGAAGAAACTTGTTCAGACGGCCTTGGCCCATCCTGGGCTGGCGCGCCATGAATGATGATGAGTAGCTCAGCTTGAATGTAATGTGACTGCAATTTTAATCATATGCATAACTGACTATAATTTGCATTTGCTGAAAAATTTCAGCTTACTGTTATTATATTTAAAATAAATATTATAAAAGTTTATAAAACATAACATAAAAATTGGAAATTCATAATTCTGTGTGAAAGTAAAAGTTAAATTATGATCAAGGACTGACGTAAGATACAGAATGTCAAGAAATAGTTAAACAAAGAATGCATATTCTAGTCTTGAAAAATAAACAATAAAATTATGATTAAATTTTCACTTTAGTGCGATGGTTTACTTGACTTATTTTGATTGAAAATCAAAACTTATTTGTTTTCAACTTTAAAAACTAGATTTAAATATATAACTGGTACATTATTAAAATATATTATTAGCAGAAACAATATTAATTCTATTTCTGTGTCTAACAGCCAAAGGAACAATCTGAACATTCCCCTTGTCCCGAAGGATTTTTTTCGTTATAGTGAGTCAATTTTTATACCTTGTAAAACCGAACTGATATCATTTGACTCACCTGTTGTGTGGATCTAAGTAAGTTCAGATTCCTTTTTAATTATTGTCACCGTTTTATCAGATGTGTTCAAAATGCCAAACGAAAAACCAATCGGGATATACATCACAGAGGTAGAAGCTCTGAAATCTCTCAACTCTCATTAGAACAGATATACATGCTAAAGCCACACTCTTTCAAATTGTTCGGTTTGGATGAAATCCATTCTATGATTTTCACTCCGAGAAAATTGTCTTCACGAAATTCGTGTGAAAATGTTAGATTACTATTAGTATAACTTTTTATATTTGACGTTAGTTTAAAATATTATTACTAGATTTAATTATTAGAGATTAGATTATTTAATAATAACTAATAACAAACTAAAATTTCCTAATTATTTTGACGCTGCTAATGAATTGGGTTTCATAATATAACAGCAAAATCGTATTGCGCATTCGTGAATCATATTGCATATCTGCAAAAATTCGTGCATGCAATTCATTTCAACAAATCGATCTACTAAACTGGGAATGCAATGTAAAGGACGATAAAGTAGAATTCATCTAAATTTTGGCACACGCAATACTTCATAAAATATGACTTCGGACTTGTAACTTTAAAATTATATTCATGTTACCCCTTTCGTTTATTTCCTGTATTAATGCTCCTTTTTATGAAAATCGACCTTTTAAATGCTTATAATAATCCATTAACAAGTGTTTAATGAAATAATAGAATACATTTCGTGCTAATGCATGCCATCGACCGATGCCTCAAGTCGCGGAAACTCAGCAGTCTCGTCCTCCCACCGACTAACGAAATTTGATTTTCAATATTAACATTTTCCACCAGCTCTCCCACCCTCCCGCGCGCAGACGACATTTCATGGACATTAACGACCAATTCGAACTCTGGGAAGATGCATGGTAATGACCATGGAACCCCCCATTTTAATGCCTTACCCCATTACAGCTCATTAGACGTGTTATTCACTTGCAAATGATGTCTGAAAGTAAAGTGCCATTCATTTGAAAAGATGGCACGGGTGGGGTTCGGTGGGGGGAAGCTGTTTGTAGACACAAAACAAAGTCGGAAATGGAAAAGGGGGGTCGGAAGGGGTGAGAAGGATGGCTACTAAATATGCACATTCAGAATTATGAGTTAACATTATTTTAGGGATGGATCGGGAAGACAGGGAGGAGGGGGAATGTCGGGTAGCCATTTAATGAGAGTTTGTAGCTCCCATTTTGACAATTTGGAAAAGACGAAGACACAATCTGAGATCGGGTGATATTTTGTTTCTTTTAACCGGAGAGCCGGGCATGGTGGAAAATATATGAAGACGTTGAAAGTAGATCTATTTTCTTATCGAAAGACCGATCGATGTCCATAAATTCATGCTTACGACCTGAAAGTGGCTCTTCTGAAGCAAGGACTTTCTAATGAGATGTTCTGATGAAAGTATTTGTATTTAAGAATGTAAAACTGATTAGAGTTACGCATTTGATGTGATACTGACTCAAGATAAAAGAAATGTTTACGAATGCGCAATTACCTGACAATGTCGAAATACTTTTTCTTCGCTCAGCACTCTTATGATTGGGTAAAACTGGCCTAGTAGTTGGAAACCCTGTTACGAGGGAAAGGTCCCAAGTTCGATGATAGCCTTTGTGGTACAATATAGATAGGGATAAGGCACTGCATCCCTCTGAATGGGGTGGGAACTTGAGAATTTGCCGGGATTTTTCCCTTCAACATCTCAATACGGCTGCTATTTATGAAAACTCTTCACGAAAGTCAATGTTAGGCCGTTATGATGTTTACGAATGGCCGTATTCAAAAAACAGTGGGTAACTCGGGAGTTTACTAACACGCAATTAACTCAACCCCGCTTATTTGCCGATTCTTATTCCCATACTGAGGTAAAGTGAGAATCAGGTTACTCTAGTGTTACACCGGCATTTTAAGTAACAAAGATTCTGATTGGCTGTCGGTTTGAGTAGCATTTTAGGTAATGCCTATGATTTGTCTGCTTCCATTTTTGAGTGCCCTCTGATCTCGTGTTTATTAATCAAAAGAATTTTGACATCAAGTATAATGAATATTTAAAGTTTGAGGAATGAGAAAAACTGATTATCATATTGTAACTATATAAAATAACAATTAGGAGAGTTTTAAAAATATAAACTATCTTGTGTAAGATAGTTAAATAATTGCATTGAGGTATTAGAAATCTCTGGCTTTTCTATCGTTTATTTAATTTAGGCAAAAGCTAGTTAAACAAATCAAAAACTTTTATTTCATTCACAATTATCTATAAGATTATTTTCAATTTCATTCCTATATAAAGTTAGCAATGGATAATTTGTGAGATTTAAAATAAATTCTATTTAAGAGATTTCAAAATATGATTTAAGAAAATTTTGCATTTGTACATGTTTACTATATGCTGATTTTCAAACATATTCCTAAATTAAAAATTAATATTTTTGATTGATAATGGTTTTATTGTGATTTACATTTTATAAACACAATGATACATATATATATATACATATTAGCAACGGCAGGCACACTTGGGTGACGACCACAACAAGACCAGAAGCTGCTTCTCATTTGTCGTTACCCAGCGAGCACCTGTGAACGGAGTCGAGTAGCGTTGCCTGCGCCATACCAACACTAACCCGTTTATAGGGTGGGCTACATTCATACATCATCACGGAAGAAAGGATAGAGAAACACAGAGAGAACAGAGAAGGAAAGTAACAGCCATGCCCGAACCGGGATTCGAACCCAGAATCCACGGCTCAAGAGTCTGGAGTGCTAACCACTCAGTCATCGGTCGGCATATATATATATATATATATATATATATATATATATATATATATATATATATATATATATATATATATACATACATATATATATATATATATATATATATATATATATATATATATATATATATATATATATATATATATATATATATATATATATATATATATATATTACTATGTTTACAAAGCATGTTTAAATGTTTTTTCAGAAAGGTATTATCAATTGTTTCCATCCAGTAATAGCAAGAGATAGTCTAATATAGCGGGTAATTTCTCTTACGAATTTGATATATTATATAGGCAAATACACTAAGAGTTATTTAATGCTTCAAATTATATATAAAATAAAAATAATTAAAAAAAAGGAATAATTTATTTCATTTTTTAACAGAATAAATTGATGTGAAAGTCGTCAAATATATTTTAAATAGCTGTGGGTAATAGGATTATATGAAATAAAGAAGAAATTTCTTGCCATTTCCGCCTTGCTAATGAACGAAGTGTAAATAAGTATGCAAATTACTGTATGGCGTCGGCCAGTCGAGAGTAGGAATATCGGTCGTTATTAAAGCAGGTCCACCGAGCACATTCATCAATTGTAATTTGTACAGTGGCAAAGAAAAATGGACGTGTCGAAGAAGCGCGTTCGTTTTTGTCTGCTTTACGACTTCAAAGTGGGCTTATCAGCTGCTGCATCAAGTTGCCGATTACGTCAAGTGTCAGAGAATAGTGCCGTGAATGAATCTACGACAAGACAGTGGGTTCAAAAACTCAAGTAGGGAGATTTGTTTTTCTGTGAGGGAGATGGTGTCTAGTGGACTAGTCCTAAAGTGGTTCGCTATGACTTATTACCAAAGGGTCATACGGTCTCGCAGCAATTGGAACGTGAGCAACAGGCGTTTTAACAAAAGAAGCCATCGCTGGTTCATTTCAACAGCGTACCATTCTTGGCGGATGACGCGAAGGCTCATGTCGCTCGGAGGGCAAGGAATACCATACTGCGACTTGGTAGGGAGACTTCGTGCCACTCTCCTTACTCACCTGATCTAGCTCCATGATATTACCACCTCTTCCATTCCCTGGACAATCCTCTTTGTAGAAAATCCTTCACTCACGAAGTAGACTTGCGCCAAGTGCTCATGGACATCTTTGCATTCAAAACCTCTGAGGTTTAGCGCAAGAGGACTCCACAACAGGTGACACGCTGGCAGAAGGTGCTGCTGGATGCCGATGGTGATTACTTCGAGGAATAACAATGGACCCGAGCTCCAGTGGCTCAGTAGCTTCACGCCGCTTCCCGTAAGCTCAGCAAAGTGAAGCATCATTTGCCGCGGGCAGTGGTTGGGAGGGTGACCACGGTGTACTCTCCTTCACTGGGTTGCTGGAGCTCCGTGGGTTGGGGACGTGTCCACGTTAATATGTGACGCCCAAATTCCTTCCGCTGATGTGGAGTTGATGTGGAGAGGAGGGTGCCAGCTCAGGTGTGGCCTCGTCACTTGACCGTGGTTCAAAATGACGAGGCACCTTTAAAAGAGCAAAGTCATACTTTCACCTTCGTGGTGCTCTGATCCAAATGAAAGACGCTCCCTTTGACTTAATTGGCACTGCTAAAGGCATAGCGAGCTTGGCTTGTTCAAGTGTCAAAAGCAACAACAACAACGTGGACTACACTTTCTTTTTTTCCTGTAGGTCATTTTCTTTTGAGTCATTAAAAACGGCAAGAACTTTCTAATTTACCTTGTATAAATTTCCAATTCATTAAGTTTTTGCTCTACGAGATTTCATTTTTATATAAGTATTAATAGCCTTTCAAATATATCAAAATTTTTATTCAAATGTGTTCATTCAACCATCATTCATTTTGAATATATTCAATAAGTTAGATTCTATTTTCATTAAAAAAAACTTGATTTTTAAATTTTTATTTTATTTTACACAATTATACAAATGAATTTTGTAATGGCTTTAACCATAATGTCAGGAAATTATGTCAATAATTTCGAATAGTATGTTATAAATGAAAGCTATTGTACATGGTTTCAATGCCATGTAACAGAATAAAAGAAATGAAAACACTTTTAATGGTGTTTTAATTTTTTTATTCTATTCTAACAAATACATTATCTAAATTTAAACACTCCTATTTTTTTGTAACAGTTTAGAAACGTTACTCATTTTTTAATCCATACTGACTTCCTATAATAGATTATATAATATACAAATAAAATATCATTCAGCACAAAACTTTGCAACATTTTGTAATGAAACGTAATACCTTATGACAATATTTCCTGATTTGTTACTGAATATATTAGATATATTTTAATAAATAAGAAAATTATTGTAATGAAATTTTGATTTAGAAAAATGGGCAAATATTACCTGCATTCTTAAATACTAAATTAAATAATATTAGTAATGAGAATGATATTTGCCTATCAAAATTAGTAGGGATTTCGGATTTTTTCTCACTTTACCATAACTTTTTTGCATACGAAGCATGATTGTCAAAACAATAAAACTGTAATGTACATAACTCATTGAAATAAAATTTAGTTGCATAATCATGGATTAAAAAATAATATTGTTGCCTCTAAATAGTTTTCAATACATGTAAATCGTAAAATGCACAAAGAAAAAAATTTTTTTTATTAATCTGAATATTTTATTTTCCGAAATATATTTTAGATAATAATTTCACATTATCAAAACATTAATCAAGATACAAATAATTAAACAAAAATTAATAATACAAGAATCATCATTAGATTATTGATTCACATATAAAAATAATACTTTTGTGAATTTATTATTTTGCATTTGAAGTTAGTGAGTAAATTTCAATTAATACATTCATTACTTCATAGTATATTCAAAAAGGAGCAAACATTAAAGTGCTGTATAGTTAGGAAATATAAATTTAAAAGCAGATTTTAAGTTTATTCTCATATTAATCATTAATTTTAAATTTTATTCTCAATCGTATTGCATTATTCAATGCAAAATGAATGAGAATAAAATTTTGCTGTCAATATTTAACAATAGCATGTATGAATTTAAGGCTCATTTCAAAATACCAGGCAAGATATTTTTAGAATGAAAATTGGAGGCTACTTGTAGAAAAATATATCGTTTTACATATTAGTTTGAAAACTTGGATTCTTTACGATAAGCAAAAAAATTTATCAGATATCACTGGTATGCATCTTGCTCAGTTCAATTTATAAACTAGATAAATTTATTGACATATATTTTATAAATAAGGTATTCATTAGCTATTCAAGTATTTATTTGTAACTAGGCAGCCAAATTTGTCATGATTTAAATGATAACCTACAGAAAAACTTGGATGATAATCCGAAGACGCAGAGTGAAACTACACTCGCAACGTCTGCCATTTTTACTTGCTAGAAAATTCGGGTTTAACTCTTAACTCGGAGTTAACTAGCTTTCTTGGCGTTGGTGAATATGGTTTCGACTGCGGGTTATACTTGACTCTCGATTTAACTCTGGTTGGTGAATACGACTATAAGGGGTATCAACACTCGTATA
This sequence comes from Latrodectus hesperus, assembly GCA_037975125.1. Classification (NCBI taxonomy): domain Eukaryota; kingdom Metazoa; phylum Arthropoda; class Arachnida; order Araneae; family Theridiidae; genus Latrodectus; species Latrodectus hesperus. The sequence continues at coordinate 58,929 of JAJQOW010000620.1, read as the reverse complement.
AGTGAGCTGACAATGATTTATGAGTATAATCATGCTGTGTTTGGAACGGATAGTGTTATGTTTCCTCCTTCCACCTGTTGATCGCAGGAGATCGATGTAACTCTGCTTTCTTCATAAATATCTGCCATGCATGTTGGATGTTTTTCATTTTCTGGGTCTCTTGAATCACACTTGAATCACACACTGCATAGCGTTTACCATTTATTAGAAATCCTTCAAGACAAATGTACAGTATAGCAGGGTTGGTGCCGACCAACTTGTCTAGTGGTCAGCATGACTGACTGCAGATAGGGAGGTCCTGGACTCGAATCCCGATTCGGGCATGGACTTTCTCTATCTATCCAGTCTTTGTCCTTTCCTTGTATGAATGAGGTGTGAATGGTTGCCTACCCTATAAACGGGTCCTTATGGCATGTGTGAACTGAGGAGATCGGACTCCACACCAAAATAGGGTTCAGTTGAAAAAGTGGAGCAGCACACCCCATATTGCCAGCCTGGCTGGCACACGACAATGAATGAATGAATGAACAGGGTTGGTCAAGACGTTGACCACGAAGACATTTTAGGTAGTTTGCGCCACCATCCCGATAATGACCTCACATTTTAACAATTTAATTTATGACTTATGACATAGAATTAATGAGTTATATAAAATAAAAATTTACTACAGTTTACGCTTTAAAACCCAAAACAAACTGTGCAAAGTAATACAATGAATGACACAATGAACCCATGGATTATCATCTTAGTTAAGTCAAAGAACAAACATGTAGTCATTTGATTACATGGTTCAAAATCTATGTTCTTATTATCCACGATTATTAGATACCATGAGATTATTATCGTAAAGATCTGTATCTAGATCAAAGAAGTCATGTGTTTTCATTTATAGGATTGACGTATTTCAATTCTCTGAGGAAAGATCAAACATGAAAAGTTTTATTACGCGAGTTCTAATATTCTTCTTTTCTAGATATCAAATGTCTTAAATTTTTTAACTCTTACGTTTAATATAGAGTATTTCGCTTAATTAGTTATGGCCCTAATACTTCCCCGATTATTCCTTTAAGCCGGTTCTAGACAGTTAACATAGATTTGTTTGATTATCACAACAACAACATAGCACCAAGCTGTTTAACACGATAATTATGATTCAACCATTGCTTATAACTGAAGATTACATTATATGTTTCACTAGTTGTACGGAGTCTTTGCTTCATTTAAATAATTTTACCTCAGATAGTTGATAACCAGACTTACCACTTGACTGGTTGATTTCACCTGGGGAAAACTTGTAGCTATATTTCGGGGGTCCAGAAATTTTAGAGAGTATACTCTCACTTCCTTTTGAAAATGAAGTAACTTGAACAAGAATTTCTTATAATATACCGAAATAAACAAAAAGTTTAAAAAAATAATTTTTGAATGAAATTTTGTGTTAAGTATCAAAATGTTAAGCTCTACAATTTAACACATAATAGAGTGTACGCTTAACAAAGCTTATTTTAAGTTATACTTAATTTTGAACTAAAGCACAAGTAATGAAAAGAAAAGCAGAACTTCCATTAAATCTTTTTTATGCGCATGATGAAGTAAATATCTATAATGATTAAAATGATTCCGAGTAATATTTCAGTTTAAGCCAGAGAGCACGTAGTTTTACTGTTTAACTGGTAAAATTATATGCAACATTTCGAAATAATTCCATAAATAGCTTTATCTTTAGCTTTATCTTTTCTTTTTTTAGCTTATAGTTTTATATGGATCCTCAGCCATTTTGATATGGAACACAAATCAAATGGGGTGATCATGAGGTGTAGAAGTATCGAAGTTGTGAGTATTGAAGTCGGGATAATTTTCATCAACTTTCCAATGCTTTTTCTGACTGGAAAAATATTGGAAAAACTGAAAGCCCATTTTTCTGTAGAAGGCAATATTATGCAATTTTAAAAATCGAAAAAAAATTTTTAATTTCGCTATTTTTTTAAGAAAATTTGCATTTTGGATTTTGAGAAAAAAATGGGAATCAGATACCATAAATAATTTTTCTCAACTCCCAGCGGTACGTTTACGTATAGATAACAACTAAAAAAATCCACGTGCTTTTTCTTAAAGCTAGAAAAATGCCAGAGTTGAATGCAATCTCTTAAATTTATTACATCCAAGCGTAAGCTACTTTATAGGAAGTTCAGATCAGCTTCAATTATGTTTTAAATTAATAAGTAAAATTAAATTAACAAAATTTCGTAATGAAGCAAGTTTTATTTTCAGCTGATAGGAACCATAGATTCTGATATAAGTTTCACTGCATTCCGCCCAGTCATTCCCGGTTCAATCCCAGACAATGGAGAACCAGACTTTCATATTCATAAGCCTTCTGGAGGCAAGGGTGTATAGCTATAGACTCCTCAGATTTTAGTTTAATAATATATAAATATAAGAGTCAGATTTTACTTATATAAAATTAAATTGTATGATTTCTATGTAAATTGAGAAATCATTTCTTTATGACATAATTTTTATTGATATCAAACAACTCATTATAAGATGGTTTCGATTTCTTTAAGCCATCAAAACATTACGTTGACAGTGCTATAACCTGTTGATTCTTTATTGAAATGTATCTACTAAAATAGATCTAAGTTGTAAATAAAACGATTTTTAATTCTTCAAATGGGAATTTAGTCTAAAACGAGAGACATAGAGGAGAAAAATCTTAATGGTAATTTTCCGGTTTGTTTTAATTATTTAATTCCAGGATTACTATTTCTGTCGACTGAAGCCGCTAAGACAGCCAACTGTCTTTCAATTCAAAGACATGTTCAAATAATGAAGTGTCAACACTGTGCAAGTAATGTCTTCTTTACTTAACTTCCACAAAAAACTGGTGGAAGGATTATGGAACCTTAGAAAGGTAATATAACACAAGTCTTTTCAGCATAACTCTCTTTGACTGGGCAGATTATGTATTATCTTCCTCATCCATCAAGTTTGATTCTTTTTCACACTATATTGCTGCTAACATTTGTATTACTCTATGTAACTTACTTACTTATACATAAATATATTCATTTCTATGGTCTCTAAAAGCTCCAATTTTAACTAAAGCACTCTAGTTGAAAAGAAATTATCATCATCAGCAGCATTGGCAAGACAGCCCTTTGTGGCCTTGGCCTTCTTCAGAAGTCTCTGCCATTCCGCCCCTTTCCTAGAAATCGACCTCCAGTTCTTGACTTTAAGTATGTTGAAGTCTTCTTCCAGGCAGTCTTTCCATCTCTTTTTGGGTCTTCCTCTTGGTCTACTACAGAAAGGGGTGGTGTTGAAGACCTTTATTGGTGTTCTCTCTGTAGTCATTCTCATGAGGTTGCCTGCCCATCTCATTCTAGATAGTTTTATTAATTTAATGCGCTAAAGTGAAGAGATCCGTACAGAGGGTAAAATACGCCAAGCAGGCGATAAAGTGGTGCGATAAGTTCGTCAAACTGGTTTAACGGTTCGGATTACGTATGTATGACGTGCTTTTCGTTTATTAGGTAACGTGATCGCGTGACATGTGCGCTTTGTATGTAACCCTTGAAACTATTATAAAATAATATTTAATAATTGAGTTTCGATATTAGAATTTTGGAGTTTGTGTGTTGCTAGCGAAAATTAACTATGGATGAGAATGTATTGAACTTACGTTTTTTTTTTTTTTTTTTTTTTTTTAAATTTAGAGCGTGATGGTAGTAAGAAAGTAAGTATATGAATGTTTAAGTTCTGTGTATTGCATGTTAATGTTAGAATATGCCACGTACTGAAATTTCTTTAATGTGGGTTCCATTGCTCGGTATATTAAAATTCGAGTTTAAACAAAAAGTGAAATTTGTTAACGTTCGAAATTTAGTTTTATTGCCCGGTTGGCACTGCAGTAGGTAGCGCTACACTGATGTTTTTTTAAGGTGGGCGCCATTGCTCGGTATATTTAAATTCAACTTTTAAAAATTCCGTTTTTATTTATTAGAATTTTAAAACTTCTACAGTATTTAATTATAATGAAATATTCAACTTTTTAATATTTGGAATTCGAAAAAACGCGCGATTTCAAAGCTGAAGTTCGAACGCGATCGTTATTGGTTGACGGCTATCGCGCGTAGTGACTTAATTTAGGTTGGCGACAGAGCTGTAGAGCACTTGGTGCCAAAATTTGATATCGCGCCAATCGCGTACGGGTCTGGTAACTTTTACCATTTGATGATTTCTTCTTCTCCATAGATTTTGTACAGTTCAAAGTTATACCTTTTTCGCCAGGTGTTATTTTCCAGGACAGCACCGAAAATAGTTCTTAGGACCTTTCTCTCAAAGATCGCCAATGTTTTCTCTCCCTTCATCGTCAAGGTCCATGTCTCTGAGGCGTAGGCTAGAACTGGTTTAAACAATGCCTTGTATAACATTAGAAAAGAAATTATAGCCATTATAAAATCAGAAGCAATTTTCTTTGCATATGTAATGATTATAAATATATAGTGTCAGTGCATTTCTATACTGACGCAATTTAAAAGTTTTTGAAAAAACAAACTTTTGAATAATGTACTTCACAACAAGACATGTGGCAAAATTGCATTTTAACAGCAGAATTGATAGCTGATTTTGTATATTTACGTTATTTAAGGAAAGACCTTACCAATGGGTCACTTGACAAATTTAGTAGATAGAGTAATAAGGCCGAAGGCTGTGTTTTTAATATTCACAACATATTACTGCTTCTCGGGAAACCTTTACACCAAGAGTTGGCAATATTCGTGTATCGTGAAGATAAAAAAAGTTCCTGAAACTTCTAATCAAATGTCTAGACAAATATGTATTCACACAACGGGGAAGCAGCTCCCGCGTCTTCCATCGCTAAATTGTAGCTGTGACTGAACTTGTTAATTTCCATCCGAAGAATACTGTATCAATGCTTGAATGTGATAAATTTCGCAGTATGAGACTTTGACACAATGTAATCGACAGCTCAATTGCTAAAAGACATTGTTTTATTTTTAACATGTGTCACGAATTATTTTCCGAAAAGAATTTCCTATATAATGGGCCGTATTCACCTAATGGAAACGAGAAACTCTAGAAATCCATGCCTATACCAACGCACACATCGATTGCAGAAGGGCAACTTTGTATTCTAAGTGTACTCTAATTCAACGCCTGTGTTTTACGATAATGGAATCGAACCCGAGATTGTCTATTCCAAAGTGTATTGTCCATTCACTAGGGTATGATGCCTTAAACGACAGCCAACTTTCCTGTACCTATTTCCAATGGAGTTCTACCAGTTTGATTGGTGGTTTCTGTAGAATACGAAATTCCAAGGGAAAAAATTCGCATTAATTGGCATATCATCTACAGAAAAGCACGGGATGTTGTAAGATAAATTGAATATAGATAAAAATAATAATAAAAAGAAAGATTACATGACAATAACAAAACAGGTAACAACAAACTTACTAAAATTGATCGTATAACAATAGTGAAAAGTGATACAGGTTTTATAACAAAATATTTAAATTTTGTGTATGGATAGTACTAAAATGAAGAAACTGATATCATTAAAGTAAAATGTATTAAAAGAAAAACAATATATGCTGATAATGGTTAGTTGGTTGTTTTTTTCTGAATATTTTCAGAACACTGGAGATTAAAATGAGTTTCGTCTGTCTAAAAAAATATTCCATGGAAATGAATAGTTCACAACCATTTTAAAAAGAAATTGAAGGACAAAAGCATTTCAGAATTAATCAATTCTTGAGCTTGTGTGATTTTTCAATGGATATCATTGCAAGATGTCTTAAAATTTTACGAATCATGTTGATAAGCTGGTTTAAAGTTACGGTGAGTCATTTTATACACTTCATATTTGTAAAGTATTTCCTGCAATTGTGAAGCAACATCATCTACTGATATCGAAACAATTCTTTCCTTCCCTTTGCCACAGTTCTAGTCAAATAAATTCGTCTCTTCAAATTCATCAGTCAAATATCTTTCTTCAGAATAAATGCAGTCATCAAACCTGAACTGTTAATTGTGCCATTTGATATTTGCATAATGCAGTTCTCGCACAAAGAATATTCATGTAAAAGCAATTATCAAAAAGCAATATTCGCACAAAGAATAGTATGTAAGAAAAATTCATAAGCAAAAAACCAAATCTTTCAATAATAAATTCCTGTCCGCTTTTTTTAAAAACAGAGCAATGGAAATACACTGCTCAAAACAATTAAAGGATATTGCTGTTTCAAGTGGATCTTGTGGCTGGGAAAATTTTTAGCTGATTGATACGTGGTCAACAAACGTAGTAGGTTATATGAGAATAAATTACACATGTTTGACAGAAAAAAATGCATTTTATTGAACATTTGCGTACAAAAGGAAAAAAACACAATTTGTGCATATGAGAAAAAAAGAATAAGAAAAGGTGTTGTCTTCAAAGGAAGTCATTTTTAGTAGGTGGTATGGTTTCCACGGACGGCCAGCAACGTTAAACACTTTTGAGGCATGGAGTCAATGAGGCTATTAATCACGAGTTGGGGTATTCTGTTCACTCTTCCAGAAGAGCTCTTTCCAGTTCTTGGAGAGTTTGTGGGGGTGGTTGTTGGCCTGCAACTCGTCTTCTTAGAGCGTCCCAAACGTGCTCTATTGGATTCATGTCTGGGGAAAGCGGTGGCCATTCCATTCGTACGGTTCCTTCCTTGAAAAGGAAATCCTCCAGCAGGTTAGCACGATGTGGCCTGCGTTATCGTCCATTCAAATGACGTCATCTCCGATTGCTACAGCGTAAGGAACTACAATAGGTCTGAGGATCTCATCCCTATATCGGCGACCAGTCAGAGGTCCATCTCGAATGATATAGAGGTCTGTGCGCCCGTCGATGGAGATGCCACCGAACACCAACACTCCCCCACCGCCAAATCTGACACTTTCGTGCACGAACGCTGGATTTTTCCTACTGCCACTGTCCCTCCAGATGAAAATACGCCTATTATCAGGATGAACAGAAAATGGGACTCGTCAGAAAAAATAACATTGCTCCATTCATTTCTCCGCCAGTTCACATGCTCTGTTGCCCACTCCCTGTGGTCGCGACGAAGCCTTGATGTTAGTTTAACACATTTTACTGTCAGCAAGCATACAGACCTATACCAGGAAGCCGGTTTCGGACTGTCTGAGTTGAAACCGTGGTGTCAGTAGCCGAGCGAAGGTGTTGTTGGAGAAGAGTAGCGTTCATATTTCGGTGTCTCCGAGCCGCTAACACTAAATAACGATCTTCATTGGGCGTTGTTGCCAGTCTACGACCTTGCCCTAGTCTTTGGCCTGCTTTCCCATTCTCTAAAAACGGTTCCAGATCCTGGAAATCACACTTTGTGACACTCCAATGGCTTGCGCTACTCCGGCTTGAGTTAGGCCTCCTCCTAACCTACCAACAACTCTCCAAGCTTCTGAATCGGTTAAATGACTTCACTGAGACATCGAACTCATCGAAACAAAGCAGTCACTGAATACTGATCATCCTTGTATTCATTGTCTTTTATTCAGTTGAAAGTCAAATTTCATTCACTGCTGCTGAAGTGACGTTTTTGACGTCGAGCTCAAAATTAGCATACTCCACAGTTTGAAAATCAGAAAAATTTTCATTTGTGATTCTCTTCTTCCATTTTCAGAAAAAAACATTTTGTTTATATCTTTATTTTACGTAAAACTTACAATATCCTTTAATTGTTTTGAGCAGTGTAGTAAATTCCTCGCTTTTCCCAGTGTAATGTACATTAATTAGAGCCTTAAAATTAGCATATCTTACAAAGTAATCGTTCTTTTAGTATTTCATGACGTTCTTTATTCTCCTCGTCCTCTTAAACAATAAAATACTGTTAACAAATATAGGCCCTCTCAGCATGAAGGATTTTCGGTTGGATCAGGTATAGAACCCACTATCTCTCCGTGTCGAGAAAGCCGTTTTATCAGGTCACAAAAGCTTTCATTGTTTTGCGGTAATAATTCTTGTTTTTAATCTTTTAAATTAGTTTTATCATCAGCTACGTATTTCTGAAGATTGTATGCGTTAAATATGGCCAACTATTCCGTAATTTTGAATTTTGTGGTGAAATCAATAACATTAATAACATTTTTCTCTCACCACCATTCTAACAGAATGATATAATCTAAACTATTGACATACATAGTCTCTTTCAGCATAATAGTTTTTTTTTAAAGTCAAGTACTTGAACTTAATAAACTGGACTTCAGAACGATGATTTTCCAAATTATATTTGTGAAACACCATTATTCTTACATATGCTTATTTACGACGCACTTGATGTTCGTAATAGAATTGAATAGAATACGTCCTTCAGTGCATCCAAAACCATTATTTTATGTGTCATGTTCAGATGTCGAAGTCGATCCCTGTGTCCTATTATCCTCCTTTTTAAACTTTTAAATCACAGCAGTGTATACACAGCACACCCTATTAAATAAATACAATTTGATTATGTGTTTCTCTCTGTGTTTGTCTGTCCTTTCTTCTGTGATGTGGTATGAATGTGGCCCACCCTATAAACGGTTTTATGGTGGTATGGTGCAGGCAACGCTACTCGCCTCCGTGACTTGGTTCACAGGTGCCCACTGGGTAACGAGAAATGAGTAGCAGTTTCTGGCCTTGTTGTGGCATTGGGTTCGTCACACAAGTGTGCCCGCCGTTGGAAAAAAATGATTATGTAAAGAAATTTTTATTTGCATTAATGCATTGATTTCAATGAACACCTTTCTAGATTGATTACATTCATAATCCAGATGATGTCACTTGAACAATGATCTTTTACTACCTTATCATCACAATTTCTAACGACAAAAGAATGTTCAACTGAAATAACTGAATGTTCATTTACACTACACGAAACATACTTGATCCCTCCAACTAACAGCATGGCGTTTCATTCTCCGAATTGACGTAAGTGATATTGAGACAGTATGCCGATGAAGATTTGCATGAAGGATGACGAGTGGTTACTTTGGATAAGGCAAGCAATTCGTCATACTATCCTTAGGCTTCTTCTCAATACAGTACACCTCCAGTTATCCTAAGCAATCGTAACTGAACCCCATTCGAGTAATCAAAAACTTGCATAACTGGATTTGTTAGAAAAAATTGTTTATTTTGATTATTAATTGTACGTTGAAAAATGTGGGGAAAACTACATATTTTAAAAGAAAAGAACTTTTAATTAATTAAATGGTAAGGCAACATTGTTGCGTCTTCAGGTACAAATATTGTACATTAGTACAGTACGTATGTACAGTGCTGTAAATGAAAATCATTGCATCCTGAACATTTCGGCCAGAGTCAATTACTCAATCACTTCAACGTAGTGTCTCATAGCCGGCAAGTGCTTCACTAGTTTAAGCTCTCTTACATTCTTCAACTTCGACATTAAGTTGTTGTTGTTGTTGTTTGCTAATGACGCTTGGATAAGCCAAGCTCGCTATGCTATGCGAATTAAGTCGATTGGGAGCGTCTTTCCTTTTTTTAATCAGAGCACCATGAAGGCGAAAGTATGATTTTGCTCTACACACATGCCATAGGGACCCGTTTATAGGGTAGGCAACCATTCACACCTCATTCATACAAGGACAGGATAGATAGAGAGAGGAAATACATCCATGCCCGAACATGGATTCAAACCCAGGACCTCCTTATCCGTAGTCAGGCACGCTGACCACTAGACAAGTTGGTCGGCTCGACATTAAGTAAAACATAATAGAGCATTATAAAGTATTGGGAAGCATTGCATTTGCATCATTTGCAATTTGAAACCCAGAGTCTGAAGGATAATCATAATTCATTCAGCTTTAACTGCTCAACATCCAAGAGTTCTCAAAAGAATATTTCTGAATTCCTCAAGTGACACGTCCTCATTTTTTCCTTTCTCTTCGCTTTGCTTTTCTTGAACTGTTTTTCCTTTTACTCCTTTTTTCTTCAACTTAATTTATTTTTCTGAAATTCTGAAGGTGATTTGGATAATCAATGATTTGGATAACCGGATTTCGAATAATTGGAGCTCTGTTGCAGTAGGAGGCAAAAATGATCGAATCTTTTTAGCAAGCGTTCCTGAGGCAGAGAGGTTCTGAGGTGTTAAAAATGTGAGACCTGTTTCACACATCAGAAACGTTTTAAAATTAACTACATTTGATAAATCTTGCCTCTCGAAACTTATTCGTGTGGAACTTTTTTGCGTAGTGTAGACATTCTTTTTCTGAGAAACTTTACATTATTTCAATTAGTATAACTAACATTTGGAATATATAACAATTTCACAGCAAATGGTATTTATATCGAGTAATATTGTTTGGAATATCAGAAATTTCAGAAAATGCCGTACGAAACAAATCTCAAAAAATGTTTCAAAACTACCTAAAATAGATCCCAAATCTTTTGTATATCCTATGTAAGAATAATAATAGAATTTAGAATTAGATGCAAAAAAAAAAAGTTCAAAGAAATTTTGAATTAAAAAAGAATCAATATAAATCAATATTAGAAAAATTAAAATTAATGAAAATAGTGTAGTATTCTGAAAATTATGAAAAAAAAAGCTGTAGAGATCTCCAGGGCTGTCCTTGACAGCTTCGAGGGAATTTAAGGTTCTTGCACGACTCGGGACCCATTTACCCGACATCATCATCTAATGAAAATTTCAGTCGCTTTTATATATATAGTTAGAGTTTTTTAAACTAAAAAGAGTTATATATATATATATAATATATATATATATATATAATATATATATATATATATATATATATATATATATATATATATATATATATATATATATATATAATATATATATATATATATATATATATATATATATATATATATATATATATATATATATATATATATATATATATATAATATATATATATATATATATATATATATATATATATATATATATATATATATATATATATATATATATATATATATATATATATATATATATATATATATATATATATATATATATATATATATATATATATATATATATATATATATATATATATATATATATATATATATATATATATATATATAATATATATATATATATATATATATATATATATATATATATATATATATATATATATATATATATATATATATATATATATATATATATATATATATATATATATATATATATATATATATATATATATATATATATATATTTATATACATCAAACACAGAATAATATTCAACTTTGTATTCGAAAAAATATTTATATACGTCAATTACACGTCTTATACGTCAATTACAGTTAACGTGAATTTTCGCGGTACTGTAATCAGTAACATAAATAACATTTATGAATTGCAGTGAATTTGTTCCGTAACAGTACACTGAGGCTCTATGAAATTTATTTTCCTTAATCGCTGTCAGTAATTTAAAGAATTATTTTAAGGCAGGTTTGATGGCAGTTATCCTATTAAATGTAGGCATATTTTAAATAGAATTATATTAAAAACCATATATATAAAGACATATATAAATGTATATTTTTTGAGAAATTGAATTAAAGCATTTATTTATTTTTTATTCATTTTTTCAAAATATGCGAATATTTGAAAATAGCAATTGTTTCATGACATTTCTTGAGTTCTCTTAAGATTTGTGTATTTAATTTCAATTAAAACTGTTCTTATTAAAATGTCATTAAAGCTTAAAGATTTTAATAACTGTCCAAAAAAAAATTACAGATATTTAAATCTTTTCGAATATTTTTCAAGGTACTTAGTTTCCGAATGAGAGTAAATTTTCTTATATTAAACAGATGAATTAGAAAATTTAGTTTCTTATCGCTTATTCAAAAATATGGAATTCAAGAAACCATGAGCATTCGGTTTTTCTTGAGTGTTTTTCAGGATTCTTAATATTCGAATGACAAGTAAAATTTTATTTCTAATAGTGTTATTCAGGAAATTTAATGATCGGTTATAATGTATTCGAATTCTTGGAAAGGTTAAAAAATTCAATTATCTACTAACATTTTTCATATTTAAAACATTTATAAAGGGTGATCAAATGAAAAGGTACGAAACGACGTAAAAACGTAACAGTTAAATATTTGCATATTGGAGCGTAGCGAGACATCTCGGGATGTGATTGGAGTCTCTGACTGGGATCGGAGCATGCGCAGGAGAGAGCAGAGACTCTTATCAAAAGTGGCGTCCAAATGATGCGGTAGTCCGTATGAGAACAGGATGTCGTTCCCGTTGCAAAATTCGATGACTGAGGAGGTGTTATCCGGTTTCTGACAGCGGAAGGTGAGAAATCAAAAAGCATGAGTCGTCACCTCCCCCTAAAATGTTCAAAACCATACCGTCAACAGGAAAGGTGTTGCTCACCGTCTTTTTCGACGTTTAAGGTCCAATACTTGTGGAATTCCACGAGCACAGAAAAGTCATAAACTCCGATGTATACTGTGAGACGCAGGTCAATCAAGAACAAAAGACTGGTACTGCTCATGAAGGGTGTGGTTCTGCTCCATGATAACGTAAACTGTCTAAATTCAAGTGGGGGATGTTGGATCACATCCGACCTACTGTCCGGATATGTCACCCTGTGATTTCCATGTGTTTGGTCCACTCGATAAACACCTGAAAGGGAAGCACTTCAGTTCGGACGACGTACTCAAGGACGCTGGACTGGATCTCGTCACGGGCACAGTTATTCTGGGGCTTGTTCATGAGTGGGATCGTTGTGCTCCAGCCTATGGTGTATATTTTGAATAAAGTCTACATTTGTACCCACTGTGTCGTTTCGTACCTTTTCATTGGATCATCCCTTATAAGCGGCTGCAAAAACTTTCTTCTGTTAAAAATTTTCAACTAAAACTAAACTATTTTTTGTTGTAGATTCGAATTATTCGTATGCAAAAAGAGGAGTAAACATTTAATTTTTCCGAATATTTTTCAAGTTTTATAATGTTTGAATCACAATAAGACAATCCTGACTGATTTGTTTTAATAACAAAATTAACTGAGTTACTAAAATCATTTATATAAACCTTAGAATTATTAATATATTTAAATATTTTTCCCTTACACACACACACATTTAAAATATTCGAATTAATAAGTAAATATTATTGTATTTTACTTGAAGTTTTCCCAAGAGTAGTTGCATTTAAATAAGGAAAAGAACTATTAAAAATTTCAATTGTTAATTTTTTAATATTTTTTCGTACAAATGAAATACAAAGAAATAATGCTTAGGTATTGCAAATATTACTTAAAATTTATTCTTGTTATAATTTTAATTTTAAAAAATTTACCAATTAATAATTAAAAACTAAATTTTATGATTAAAATTCATGAAAAATACCAATGTTTGTAATTTTCAAATGACAGTAAAACTACTGAAGCTTATATTTTGAAGAAAATAATTTAGCAATTGTTTGTGTGTTTCAATTGCCCAATCATTCAGTTCTAAGAAAAATGCAACAATTCAATTTTTCTCAAGTACTTCCAGATTCTTAAATTTTTCACGGAATTCCAGTTGCTATTCTGCTAAGAAGTTTGAATTGAGAAACAAACGCTAAAATAATTCGAATTCTTATTATTTATTCAAAATACTGAAATTCAAGATATTTCAGTGAGATTTGATTTTTCGTGAACATATATTTCAGAATTAATATTCGAATATTAGTAAAATTATTAATATGAAAAATTTGACTTGAAATATTTTTTAGTATTTATGTACTGTATTCGGATTCAGGCAAACGTGTAACAAGTATCCCTATTTACAAGCATTATATTAATTCAAACAAATAAAAATTTCAAATCATTTATACATAACAAATAATGATACCTCATGAAGACATAATTTAATATTCCTCAAATATTTTTTCAGGACTCACTCTATTAATAAAATTACACATACTGAAAAGTTTGAATTAAGATATTTAAAAAATTTTAATGTTTTTTCAAGTATCTCGAATTTTAGAAAAATGAAATTTAAATTTGTGTAGCATTCAACTACTAATGAATACCCAATATTAAAATTTTAAATTAATACATTTCATGATTTTTTTTTCCAATTTCCATTTAAAAGATTCTAATTCAAGAAAATGGCACAAGCGTTTCATTTGTATGAAACTATTTTTTTTCAAAATTCTTTGTGTGCAGCTTCTATTCGCTATAAAAGACAACATATGAAAGAAAAATGTTCGATTATTTCCATTTTGTCTGCGCAAAAGTTCATATGTGAAAGTAGAGGGGTGCTCGATTTCCATTTATGTCCAATAACTGCCAAGCACAAAAGAAGCGATGGCTCGCTTAAATAATTCGATTGTCATGTGTTGCAGTGAAGCATCTCTTATTGGCATCTGTATCTCCTCATTTTGATGTCACCCCCTCGCCAGGCAAAGACACTAAAACAGAAGACTCGTGGTTTTCAAAGGCTCGTCTCCATGGCAACGATGCCCGATCACTCTCAGTCCTCCTTATTAATATGGAATGCGGAGTGATAATATTTTGTTACCTAATAGCAGTTTCTCCCTTTGCTATAATTACTCCCATTTGTGGCTTATTCTGTTGTCGGCTCCCCCAGTCCATTGAAGGCAATTTAATTAGTTCGATTCTGGAATCGAATAAAGGCCGTTTTGTGGGTAACTAGGGGCAGATCTGGTAACAAAATCCTCATTCGCATCTGTAAGTTATATGCAATCATTCATCTGCGGTATTGATCTTTGTTGAGAGTGGGCAATTACTTGACAAAGTGGTAGAAAGTGTCATACGCAACAATAAAGTTACTTATATCGGGTTATAGATCAGCTTTACCGTACAACTTCTGTATCAAGAGAGAGAGAGAGAAATTTTCTCTGTCATTATATAATTTTTACTGTCCTCTATCTAGGAAGTTTGTTTTGTTTGTGGGCGCTCCGTGGCTGAGTGGTCAAAGGCATCACTGCTAATCGCTTGAGAGCGTAGGAGTGTGGGTTCGATTCCCACCGGGGCCCTGGGTGTTTTCTTCGTTATCTTCTGTGGTTGTACATCTGTCATTGTGCTATTTGTCCTATTATCGACGAAGACTTACAAGCGGATCTCAAGAATCAAGCATACAAGTCTGAATATATGTAACGTAATAAATAAATAAATAAATAAACTTTGTTTGTTTGTCGCTCAACAGTCATTTTTTGCACACGAGGGCTAATTAAACCGGGACTTACGGCTTAAAGGGGATTCCGAACCACTACAAACATCCATACCCAAGGTGGGATTCGAACCCACGAACTGTTGAACCGAAGGCAAGAGCGCTAACCATTCGGCTGCCAGCTCGGCTATCTAGGAAGATATACGATAATTTCTTAGGTACGTGATTAAAATATATCAAAGAATAAAATTATCTTTCTTTTTTAAAAGATTCTGGTATCTATTTGTACACTGATGAATGACATATTGATGGTGCTCTGAGATAACCTCATTTCATTTTACATTAAGAAATCTTTTTTGAAAATAGAGTGTAAGTTAATTTGTTTATCTTTCTTCGGCCACTTATTCCTTGAGATACTTTGACTTGAACTTAAAATTTTAATACTATTCCGAACGGCTATAATCATATACTTATTACGCTTTGGCCTTTAACAGTTTATAGGTTGTGGAATAAACTGTTAAGAGCCAAAGCGATAATAATTCATTTGCGAATTTCACTCTGAAAAACTAATAAAGAAGCATGATAATTGTGGTAAAGGTACTTTTTTTATAATCCCCGGCTGTGCTCTTAGGCTTTTGTCCTATTCAGCTCTATGATGGAAGAAGTGATGGCATCTTATAGGGTGAGGCATCTTCACCCAGAAAGAGAAGTGATAAAGAAAGACAAGCACAAAAAGAGAAAGAAATATCCGTGTCCGAATCAGGATTCGAATCCGGGACCTACTGCTTTGAAGATAGGGACGCTAACCTCTCTTCCATTGGTCAGCTTGGGGTAAATGTTAATATTTTTTTAACCTTAAGTAGTTATGTATATGTAAATTTAGAACTTTTAATCTAATATTATGTGTTTCTAAGTTATATATATATATATATATATATATATATATATATATATATATATATATATATATATATATATATATATATATATATATATATATATATATATATATATATATATATATATATATATGTTTATAAAGGTTTATCATTTTCTTAAAAACTTTTAAAAGGAAACTAATTTTGAGAAAAATAATGAATGTAGATTTTTCATGCAGTCCCTTAGTATTTATTGCTATGTTTAGTTGGAATATGTAAATTTTTGTTAAATGTTACAGAATAAAGTTAGACTACTGATTAAAAATATCACAATGAAATATTTTGTTTCGAATTTCCTACATATTTCTTCATTCCGAAAAAAGACATTGATTATAAGATATTTAGAAGAACTATGAGATGTGTGTATTATGATGATAAATTGCTTAATTTAAGTTAATTAAAATATATTTTTAAAAAAATTAATTTCAATTGGAAATTATTACTTATGCAATTTTCATGTGATTTATGTTAGGAATAATTATAGAAAGACAATTAAGACCGAATTAATAACGAAGTTATATTATTTGTGTTTAAAATCAGACTACAAATTTAAAACTTGTCTCCAAAATATTTAAACTTCTACCCAACGCTGGATACATATTGGATAACAAACGCTTTCATATCTCGACGTGTATCATCAGTTTAATAAACGTCATAAGAAACGTCATCTTAACATTATAAAAAGTCAATGGAATTTTAGTAAAATCCTGATCACACATTTTGAATTCCCTGGAACTTTCCAGACTAGATCTATATATAGAAACTCAGTCATGGTTTTGGACTTTTTGAGAGTAAGTAAATGCATAGACTTGGTTTAGCTCTAATGAACCCAGGACACTACAACAGAAATGTTAGTTTGATTTCTTTGTCCCAGTACAGTCACTTTTAACATCGCTCAACTTGTCTAGTGGTCAGCGTAACTGACTGCGGATAGGGAGGTGCCGGGTTCGAATCCCGGTTCGTGCATGGATGTACTTTCTCTCTCCATCCATCCTGTCTTTGTCCTTTCCTTGTATGAATGAGGTGTGAATGGTTGCCTACCCTATAAACGGGTTTCTATGGCATGTGTGTAGAGCAAAGTCGTACTTTCACCTTCATGGTGCTCTGATTAAAACGAAAGACGCTCCCAATTGACTTAAATTTGCATAGCCAAGGCATAACGAGCTTGGCTTGTCCAAGTGTCATTAGTAACAACAACAACAACAGTAACTTTTAACAGGAGGAGAAATTCGCGTTAAAAAACGACAAACATCTTCATCTCAATTGCGAATCGAACCATTGGATTGTTGGATGTAAGAGCAGAAATCTAACAATTCAAATACCAGTTCGAAATTACTTGGATGAGATCAGGAAACCAAAGAAGTTACTCAGCAATGTTATTTTGCTTGAAAAAATGCTTTGAAAAGATATGCTGAAAGACAGAGAAAATGAGCGTAGTTTAATGTCTCAATAACGTTTAACAGACAAGCAGATATGTTCAACGAGCCAATTCTGGAAATTTTTCATAGTTATCCATGATATTTTATTAGACTCCCAAATTACAGATAAAGTTGATTTAGATATGCTCTTGGGTTTTTGGAGTGGTAAACTAGTAGTAGTTTTAATTTGAAATCTCCGCTTGTGCGTTTCCACCCTCTAGAAATGTTAAGTGGTCTTTAGAGCAAATTTAAATCCTGATGCTCGTTTCTCTTCACGGGATAAAAATTTTCATTTTGGCATTCTTTAAAAAACAGGCCTGCTTCATCAACATTGAAAACTGATTCTCGAGGATAGTTTCCTTGTTCAGTTATTGTTTTTAATGTCGCTGGGAGTTCTGCTGCCGCTTTTGTATCACCACTTGCTGCTTCTCCTGTAATCTTTATGTTGTGAAGATTATTTTGATGTTTGAATCTATTAAACTACACCCTCGACTAGCAATGAAAGTTTCACTTATGTCACTTGCCTCAGCCTGAATGTAATCAAAAATTCTTCTAGCTTTTTCTCCATTATGATAGATTGGCTTAATGGCATATTGTTTTAAATTACGTCGTCAATCCATATAATAGACAGTCGTTTTTCCATTTCTTCTATAATGTTATTTCTTGAACGGGTAATTCTAGTTACAGTACTTGACGTTGTTGCAGTTGCCGATGACAGTATTTTTTCTTTATTCTTCAGAATTGTACTTATTGTTGAAGTTGCCAAATTCAATCCAGCTCTAATTTGAGATTGACGTTCAACAGAATCTAATCTTCTAATCACTTGCATTTTAGTTTCCAGTAAAATGCTTTTTCTGGTTGCTTTCGTTTCTTTTTTTACTATCACCCATAATAAAAAAGCTAACATCATAGTATTTGTCACTGTATTAATGGTTATAGTATTATATAAATTTATGCTTACTATAATGTTAAATGTTTCAAATGATAAAAAATGCGTCCGTACAGTACCGCACCAAGCAAGAAACACAACTTCTCTGTTTCGGATATGTTATTTGGAAACCTAGCGCTGCGCACAATTTCAGAGAATCCCCGGGTTGAAACAAAAGAGCGCTAAACGAAACAGCGTTTAGCGGGGTCTTACTGTACTCTAAACTGCAGAAATTTAATTTCTGCAGTTTAGAGTACAGTAAGGCACCATACACGTAATGCATGTCTGCCAATTCTGCATTGCTGTACTGGTTCGTCCTGTCTCTGCCTCGTCCAAGCTTCGAATGGTCCGTCTGCCAGCGCTTATCGCCCTCTAGCGGATTACGATCGCGTTTCCAACCTCCCTTTCCTATGTAATTCTGCTTCCTCATGACCTGACACAACCATGTGTGCCGTTTGGGACACCCTGTGTATCAAAATCAACTGGATAAGTAAATAATCGGTAAAAATACATCAGTACATGGTTTATTAGAGAGAATGGTCACTTATCATTTCATTCGCGTCCTTTGTTGCAGGTCCGACGAGCCCTTCAGGAAATGGGACCTTTGGAGCCCATGAACATCTTTCTGCGATTGGAAATCGACAGGATGAACAAAGTCATCAGCACCATCCAGAGCGACCTTGTTGACCTCCAGTTGGCCATCGATGGCGTCATCATCATGAACGACTCTCTCAGGGACGCCCTGGAAGCCATCTACCTAGCCAGAGTCCCTGAACTTTGGAAAAAGGTGATAACCATCTTATATTTTTAAAAAAGCAACTAAAGGCAAAATGTTTTGCCCGCATGATTTGAGTCTTATTTATTTGGATTAAAAAAAATTTGTTTTATTATAATTTAAAAAAACTTATTGTACATCATTGTAGCTCCAAGTAATTGTGAAAATTCTTAAGTCTTCCAGTTTTAAATATACTTAGTAATAAAACATTCAATCGAATTTGAATTTTTATTAAAAATTCTCATAAGTTTAGGTGATTATGTGTAAAATTGTAGATTATTTAACCAAATCACATGATAAACATTTAATATTAAGGAAAACATCATATCTGAACATTTTCACCAAAATAAAACATAAACAAACGGGATTTTATACACCCAATTATGGGAAAACATTTGTTTCGCATGCTGAACATTTTTTCCAAATCCAAAACGTAGACTAAATGATGTGATGTATAATCAAAAATTAAAAAATAATTTTCATTGGTTTGGTATTGATTCTAGCCAAGTCATAAACCAACTGGATTATTATATGGTCAATCACAGAAAGTATTTGTATTCGCGCATAACCATTTTAGGATGCACAAAAACATTGATTGGTATACTCTCTACGAGTACTTAAACTGGATTACCTTGTTTAAAACAACCTCATTCATTTTCCTTCTTGTATATTTTACAAAAAAATCCTTAAAGTTTGAAAATCTTTTTACTATGCAAGATGTAGAAGACTGACCGCAATAATGGTCACATTTATTTAAAAAGAGATCAGCAAAAGAGATACTCCGTGATAGAGATTATTTATGATATAACTGCATTTTGCATTAAAAATATGATCATTTTAATTCTATTAATTATAAAAATGAAAACTTCAGCCCAAAATTTCCAAAATCTTTTACAACTTAATCGCTTATGAGTGGCCACTTAAATATCAAATTTTAATAATCGCCCTTCACTCATATTGTTTTGTGACTTTACAGATAGTTTTATGAATGTCACATTGTCTCCTTTAAAATTTCACATAAAAATATTTTGATTAAATATATACAAAAAATGGCCATTTTAAAATACATTTTAAAATGTAACGATGAGTGTTAACTAATATTTTACCCAATTCGAAATTACTTTTTAAATCTTATCTAAATAATTTTTACAATTAAATTCAAGAAATTAATTCTAATTATGTAATGTTTTGAAAGCATGAAAGTATATTTTGAGACAAGTAGCAATAAAATACATCTTATTTTTTGGCACTCAAACATTCATCGATACTGATTTCATTGGTTCCAAAACTTCTTATAAACTTATTTGTATATCTTCTCATTTTGTGTCAAGCTGCTTTTCTTCCTTTCTTCCCTTAATGATATACTTGTGTACACACTTTACATGGTTATATTACTTTGCATGGTTTTAAATATTTGTAGAACTTTTTCAGGTTAAATCAGTTTTAGTATCTTGTTATCTTTATAATTTATGTACTCCCGTGTGACAGATGTACCCGGACTGTTCTCTCAAGACTTGCTAGTGGTCATATTAAGTGCCTCACTTTCAACGAGGGCAGGAAAACTTCCGTCACCTGCACCAAGTGCCAAAATCATCAGGCTTCTCCTGAGCATCTTTTGGATTGCATGGGTCTCTCTAGGGAGGATCTCTTTAGCAATCCTCTTTTGGTCTTCGACTTCCTTACAGTCAACGAACTTGTGGATCTGGTCTGACTCCGTCAGACATGGAGGATAAGCAACAACAACAACAACAATAATTTATGTAGTGAAAAAAAGTTTAGATTAAAAGATTTTTTTAAATTAATTCTGGTTGATAACACAAAGCGTAGCTTATAATATTATTAGTATGGAGTTGGAGAAAATTAATAATTATATTGGCGAGATTATTCCTTATAAAAGAATTTATATGTGTTGCTACATTTGCCAAGATCTTTCTGTTTAACAAAACACTTTATAAAATGCATTATGACGTCTAGTATTTAATTTAGAAGTGACACCTGTCAGCAATAAACTACACTCTGTAACACGATAACCCATCGGGGGAGACAAGGCCGACAGTGTCCATATCTGTTTTCTTGAACGAAGGTTCTAGGGTACGAAGCATATATCCTGGTTAGATAACCGCAAAACCCCCAGTGTTTAGTTCCCAAACATGTTTGGTACTCAATTTTCTTATACACTTTAATCTATTTTTAATTAGAATAAAGTAGTGTTAAAAATAAGTAAATGAAATATGATGAAACTTAGTTTAAAATATATGATAATAAATATGTTAATACAATATTATTAAGAGTTCTCTATTTTTAAAAAGAAATTCATTTAGACAGCAGTGCTTTGTGAAGGATAAATTTTTATTCAAAACAGCTTTTTATAATGGTAATTGATCTATCTTTATTATGTTTTAACACGTAATGCTTTCGCTGAAATTTTTATTTCATTACATAGATTTTTATGGATTCAATATTTAACACTTACGTTAAATTTAAATGTGTGTGTTGTTTCCCAGTAATTATATGAAGATTTATTAATCCTAATTACGAAATACATAAATTAGATATTTCATTAACGAATAAAAGCTATGCGGAAATAGGATTATTTCTAAATTTAACTTGAAACGCAACATTCATTTTAAATAACGTTCAATTAATAACTTAAAACTACTCAGTATTTAACATTTCATTTATTCCAATTGTCCTTTTCCCCGTTCGACTGAAAATATTGTTTCATAAAACTGATTTCTAAAATATAAAAATGATAGAAATATAAAATTTCAGTTCAATGACTGCTGACCAAAGTCACTTGTCATAAAATTAAGTATAGAAATATTTAAACACACAAAATGTTTAGTCTTTTTTTTAAATTTGTAAAATGCTGGAGAAAGTTCTGTTTGTAATAAAATATTTTAATTAACAAAGCAATTTAGAAATAAAAATACTTGAATCTTTCACCCATTTAAGAGAATCCCTCATGACTTTAAAAATAAATTTTAATTAATTTATTGAAAAATCTTATTTACACGAAAGTAATGTGACATTGCTTGTAATCCATAACATAACTTTCTACAGGTAAGCCGAGCTGGCAGCCGAATGGTTAGCGCTCTTGCCTTCGGTTCAACAGTTCGTGGGTTCGAATCCCACCTTGGGCATGGATGTTTGTAGTGGTTCGGAATCCACTTTAAGCCGTAAGTCCCGGTCTAATTAGCCCTCGTGTGCAAAAAATGACCGTTGAGCGACAAACAAACCAAACCAAACCAGTTCTACAGGTAAAAAAATCGTTTAAAATTTAAACCTATTTTGGACTATAAAAAAGGACTACATTTCAAAGCATTATTATCTAAGCAATCTTAATATATTCTTATCAGGTTTGTTTGTTTGTCGCTCAACGGTCATTTTTTGCACACGAGGGCTAATTAGACCGGGATCTACTATTTAAAGTGGATTCCAAACTACTACAAACATCCATGCCCAAAGTGGGATTCAAACCCACTAACTGTTGAACCGAATGCAAGAGCACTAACCATTCGGCTGCCAGTTCGGCGAGTATTCAAAAAGTAATACTCACAATAAATGAATATTAATGAGAAGAACTTCCAAATGTTAACAAAAATGTATAATTTTAAATGTGTATCTTCAAACAATCCGTTAAAAAAGTGCTTCAACTAAAATCAATTTAAAAGTTATCTGCGCATTTATATGCAATGAAAAAACTGATCAGAGTCTCAAAATTGTGATATTGTACCGAGCTTCGGGGTTAGCGTTGATTGAGAATCGATGAAATAAACTCTTTAAAATTCACAAGACTTTTATTCATAGCAAATTGAACTAAATACAGAAAATTTCCTCAGTAGAAATTACAATTCCACAGATCTAATGCAGCTGATATTATAGGAAACAGCTGCCAAGTAATCGTTAACTAATTGCCAAGAATCTCGCCAAGTGGTTTTTAAGCCGCCAAAACACTGGATAAGTCGTCCTTAACGATATCCAGTGTGATTCCAGTATCTCTCGATTTTTATCCCTGAATTAGAGCTCACATTCTCTATATCTAAAGCTATATCTAAAGCCGAATACAAATTTATTTGTTTGCTATATCTAAAGACGAATACAAAAATATATATTTAAAAACTTAGTAAAAATATTTAGTAAATAAAATTTAAATCTCCTTGTGGAATTTTGTTTCAATTACCATTTCCTCAGAAGTCATTCATTTTTTTTAAATGTAATTTTCTCTTTATATTATATTCAAAAATATTTTCTGAATAGATTAATAATAATTAAAAAATTATTATTTGTAATAAAAAACCAATCGTATTATATATATATTATTAAACGTCAGATTGGTTGAGGAATGCATTATACTTATCTGATAATTGTTTAAATTATTAAAAAATTATGCAGTATTTATTCAAAATTCAATAGCTTTGAAACTGCTCGTGTACTTGCTTTGTACAGCAATAATAAATGTGCTCATTAAAAATGTTAAAAATGGGAACATTTGTAAAGCAAATGTTACTATTTTGTAACATTTTAATAAGTAAAAATATAAAAATTTGAAACTATAAGCTCCAATTAAAGCATTAAAAAGGTTTTGTAACTGGAATATTGATTTAAATTAACTATTTAAAATATGAGCGAAACACTCAAAATTTAAAAATAAAATTTATTAAAACTTTTTTTATATTTAACGAAGTATTTATTAGTATTTATTAAGAACAATCCTTTATTTCTGCCGTTTCAATTATTCCTTTAAAATTTATTAATATTACAGGAAATTTAATAAGATTAGTGCTTTAAATTCTAGTAAAAATTTTATTCAATTTAAAAATACAAAATACACAAAACATTCGACCGAATGAAAACTTCAACGTAATTAGTTTCCCTTGTATGCTCTTTTGGATAAGAGAATAATTATTATTTAAATTACTATTTCTCAGTTCAATGAATAATAAATGCATTATTTTAATATATATTGTTACATCAATTTTTCTCAAACATTTTGTTTCACATATAGCAAAATATATTATTTAAGCATAAGGGAATATTTTAATTAATAATCCTAGCTCACAATAATTACTTTTCAAATGAGTCCAAGTGTACTATTGTTCTGATGAATAAAAACTAAAATTAAATAATAAAAATTTTTTATCTCGTCAAAATAGCAAGAAAATTATCAGACCATTTAATTTTATAACACAAATTAAATAACATTTGGCACGAAGTATAATTGTAAAGTGAAAAACTAGTTATTGATGTTAGTATTTGTTTATAAGAATCATTCGTTAATTAAATGTGAATAAATTACGAAATATAATACTTTAAAACGAAATTGCTTGGATAAGAAAATTGAAAAAGTATTTTTGAAAAATGTTTTTCGTTATCACTTTCATAAAAATTGGACGGTATACCTAATAAAGTCAGTTTAAAATAATATACAACATTAGCAAAAAGGATTTTTTCAGATTAGCAGTTGTCTCCTTAATTTATGATTTCATACTGGGCTCGATATGAAGGAAAAATCAAAGGTATAGGTATTAACTATTGCCATAAATACATTACGAAAATTCCTGAAAATCCGTAAAGGAATTTTTTCCTTTATAATATACAATTCCCGATACTGAAAATGCGACTCCAAGAAAAAGTTGCCAGAAAGTGTCGAAACTCAGAAAACTGCGAGAAATAGCGATGAACAAATGATCTGTGTTTCAAAATGACATGCGTAATACAGAGTCGGGTCAATTAGTAGTAGGCCAACGTGTACACGAAGCAAAACCTCTCAGCAGAAAGTCAATGAGAATACGGATGGCTCTCCAGTCCCTGCCAACCCTTCACCAAAGTGTGTCTTATGAAGGAGGCAGTGGCAAGGTCTGCAAACGGCACAAAGGGTGTCTTTCACATGCTGCAGAATTTCGGTAGACCTGCTTTGCGAGACCCACCACCACCTCACGCCTACTGACGTCACTCTAGCTGCACCGACACCCCACAAACGTTCCACAGTTCTTTGTTCCAACCACTTTCGCAATAGCTGGCTCACTGTGGACGCATCCAGGTGTCTATTCAATTCGCCGTAAAAAAACCTGCCTTTCTCAGAACACAAGTCAATTAAAAGAGCGGTAGCTCTCTGGAATTCTCCATTTCTTAGATGTGAGAGGGCTCACACTCCACTTCCGCTCCATGACCATTTATTTGTCATTAGAGAATCAGAAATTCAATTCCATTCTTTGCGTTTGGTTCAATTGAACATCATTGCTCTTTCATTTGGTACCAGTTAATTCTGTAACAGTAATTAGTTCGGTCTCCAGTTTGCCTTCATGGACTTTTTATTCCTTATGACTCGTTCTTTCATCAACAGTTAGCCTCTCTTCTCTTCCTCTTTCAAGTCAATGAAGTTTTATCTCAATTGTATCATAATCATGTGTAATAAAGCCATAAGCTTACACTAATATTATGCAAAATCTACCAATTGGAATTTGAACACCTGCGATAAAAAAATAAGCTCACAATTTATTCATATTCAATAATTAGTAAAGCCTCCACGTAAAGCCATTACATCTTAAAATTTCCGGGGCATTCTTACCACAATGGATAGAAGATAGACTGTGATATTTTCTTACACTCAGCTTGAAGAAGTTTTGCAAGTTTTTATTTTTTTTTATTTTTGAAAACAAAGGTATCTCCATGTGTACCAAGGAATACCACACAGGGACCGAAAGTACAACAAATGTACTATAAAGCACATCCAAATAAATCATGAGATAAAAAAATAATAATAAAAGAAGGCAGAGAGAAAAAAAGAGAAATAAAAATGAAAAAGGAAGTAGATAACAGCATGGATAAATTTTATAAAAAATTTAAAATTCTCTTTTTTAACTTGGTCCACCACAATCAGGGGCCACCTGTTATTGAAGTCTTTACAAAGCTCGTTCCTTTCTTCTGAAACAGATGGGCTTTCAAGAAGAATGTGAGAAGGGTTGTCACTCCCAGAGTTGCACATGCACACGTCACTGTTTTTAATGTGGAAACGGTGTAGATAGCTATTAAATTTCCCATGTCCAGTGAGGAATACGGTATGCAAGTTGTTTGTGCGATTTTGGAAGGTAGCTGTACCTCCTAATTCGCCAATCCAACTCCTCCCAGAGTTGTTCGATTAAATTTAATCCGGACTTAGAGTAAGCCATTCCAATTGTTATGATAAATGGTGTTATCCTCCTGGAAGTAACAATGATCCAACCCTTAAAATTACCACAAGAAAGCACATTATTGTCTAGAATAGTGGAATAGTAATATGTTCAGCTTACTATTAAGATCTTCAGTCCATACATCGAGAAATATCCTCAGACCATAATTCCACACCAGGTACAATGCATTCTGGCAAACGGCCGAACATAGATTGGTAGAGCTTGAACCACAATATTCATCATCACTCCGGAAAAACAATTTCCACTCAACTATGTTTTAATTTCGACATACCTCAATATATATATATATATATATATATATATATATATATATATATATATATATATATATATATATATATATATATATATATATATATATGTGTATGTACATACATATATATATATGTATATATATATATATATATATATATATATATATATATATATATATATATATATATATATATATATATATACATATATATATATACACATATATATACATATATATATACATATACACATATATATACATATATATATACATATACACATATATATACATATATATATATACACATATATATACATATATATATATATATATATGTATGTACATACATATATATATATATGTATATATATATATATATATATATATATATATATATATATATATATATATATATATATATATACATATATATATACATATATATATACATATATATATACACATATATATACATATATATATATGTATATATATATATGTATATATATATATATGTATATATATATATATATATATATATATATATATATATATATATATATATATATATATATATATATATATATATATATATATATATATATATATATATATATATATCAAGTAACGAAGTTGAATTTGGCTTTGATATTACGTGATGATATTCGAATTTGAAACATCATTACTATTTGTTACAGTAGAAAAAATAAAAATTATCTTCTTCATGTGTATATTGAAATATCCAAATTTAACTTTTTGCTAAATTTACAATAAGTTATGTTCAGATATTGCTACAAGCTTATCATAATGTTAAATAAAAATTTGTTGTTCCTAATACATTATAGAAATTTCAAAATTTAAGCTGTCGATGAAAAAATAAAATACTGATGCTCAACAGTAACTGAGTAAAGAGAAATGAACGCGGCGTTCTAGGAAAAACGATAAGAAGTGATCTTCGAGGATAACACTTCAGAGAAATCCTTGGGGTAACTCTATTGGGGCGTTATATCATAATAATTTAAATTTTGGTGTCGTTTCCTTCAATCAAAATAATCTTGTACTATGTATATTTTAATATTAACTTGGAGAAAAAGAAATCCGTTATTATTTTCGTAAATGGCAGTACTGATCGATATACTGCAAGCTATCGATTAAAAACTTTCAGATTTATGCTTGTTGAAAAAATGACATTTAGCACATTAAAAATTCTTCTGCTGTTTTTTATTTGGTCCATTAAGTTGTGAATTACAGGATGTTAAAAATGGAAGTCAACAAAGAGGAAATTTGGTACATTTAATAATTTTCTTTAGGCATCTGAAATCATGAATGGTGCTTATGTTCCCGGTACTGTAACAGCAAATTAGGCGTAAGTTTTATTTCATCTCTTCCATTCAGATAATTTTGATGTTAAAAATATAATTTAATTATCAGGCCCATCATCGAAAATGTCGATAATGTTACAGAAATGATCGAAGTAATTTGCATCATAGCATTGAATCATAGAAGACAAAGGTATCCATGAAGCAATTTTAAACAATTTTGCTCAAAGTGAATTCCAAACATGTTAAATAAAGTCTTGAAGTTCTCTCGAAAATATATTAAATTTCTTTTTTCCATAATAACTTCTAATGTAATAACTTCATTATTAAAATTGAATCAAAAACAAATGAAAACCACTTTTATAATGTTTTTATCTTATATAGAAAATTATTATTTCAAAATCTCTTGATTTGAAGAATTTTTATTAACTTTTACACACTTGAAATTGATGTTCTTCCTCCTTCAGGTGTCTTGGGAATCCAGTACGTTGGGATTTTGGTTTACAGAATTATTAGAAAGAGACCAACAATTCAGGAGATGGTGTTTTCAAGGACGTCCACCAACATTTTGGATTTCCGGGTTGTTCAACCCAACTGGATTCTTGACAGCTATGAGACAGGTCAGGTTTTCTAAGCAACTATGAGTCAAAAAAA
The DNA here is from genome assembly GCA_037975125.1 of Latrodectus hesperus. Classification (NCBI taxonomy): domain Eukaryota; kingdom Metazoa; phylum Arthropoda; class Arachnida; order Araneae; family Theridiidae; genus Latrodectus; species Latrodectus hesperus. The sequence continues at coordinate 30,251 of JAJQOW010000620.1, read as the reverse complement.
GAGTTCAATAGATTTTTAATCGAACTGTAAAAATTTATCTAATTTCCTGAGTTTTTTGACAAAATGTATACAATGAGTCAATCTTACTACAAATATGATAAAATATGCACATGTTGGAATCATATCACTTATACGATTAAACAATATTATCATATATATAATGAAATATGTATATGTTTTGATATAACTCCTCATGTATTTATTGTTTTATTCACATTCTTTTTGTGGTAAAATTTCTGATATATAGTTGTTGTTGTTGCTGATCCCTGTTGTCTAGCGGCGCTAGACCAAGTCTATGACATTGCACACCCTCAGGAAATCAATGATCAATAATGGTCGCTCCAGAAGATCTTCTTTATCGAGTCCCAAGCACTCAAGGATATGATCCGGAGTGGCTTGGCGTTTGGAACACTTAGCGCAAATTGGAAATTCCTTTTCTTTGTTGTTAAATGCCAATGATCTTAGGTGGCCACTTCGAAAACGAGTTATTGTAGTTTGTTCCAGTCTGCTGCACCGGAGGGATAGAGATCGGCCGGGACGATTACCCTGGTACCAATGGTGCACAGGGGGAATGGCAAATGCAGACCGAACAAGGCCTTTATGTCTAGAGTGTAGTTCAGTATAGGTAAGAGACGCCGGAGTAAGCAAAGGCTCGTCAGTACCTCCTTTTGTTAGGGCATCAGCCACTTCGTTACCCGCAAGGTCTACATGGGATGGGATCCACTGTAAGTGAATCTCACGAGATAAGGAGAGCCGTCTAAGCTTGTCCAAGATAGCTACTCCTGTATTACCACGGACTCTGTGCCAGTTAGTAAGATGCTGGATGGCGCTCCGGCTGTCCGACAAAATCCTATGTATATATATATATATATATATATATATATATATATATATATATATATATATATATATATATATATATATATATATATATATATATATATATATATATATATATATATATTACACACATATACAGGGTGATCTTTTTTAAAGTGACAGTGTTTGGAGCACCCTGTAGCGTGATCTAATAGTCGGAATGGCATGAAACTTGGTATTCAGACAAATCAAGACACGGGAAAACTGATATATAGTAATCAATAACGCTGTACAAGGTTTTTCAAAATAAACGTTAGAAGTTTTACGAGCTGATATACCTGATTGGCTCAAGAAATAAAATCAAGTGCAGTAGGGGTGTAGATAGAATGGAATACACAAAATCTTATTCGAAAAATATTATGAATGAGCGCGTACACTTTATATGCGATATGGATAGGTCACATTTTCATGGAATATGCAAACAGAGATAAGGCTGGTTTCTCGGGTAGTTCTTCCAAGACTTTTGATCGTTTTTCACATCGCAGCTTTCTTTTCTCTGTTACAAAAATGTTGTTTGTGTGCTTTGCTACAGATATACCTGTTTATTCAGAAAACTTTTCACTAATTTAATCTTCGTTGTAACTGCTTAGGCATTTTTCATGAATAAACATGATATAGAGCTCTTTCGTTATATGTATCTCTCGGCTTATCCATCACAATCCACATTTCTATCAAAATTATATATATATATATATATATATATATATATATATATATATATATATATATATATATATATATATATATATATATACAGGGGGATCTTTTTTAAAGTGACAGTGTTTGGAGCACCCTGTAGCGCGATCTAATAGTCGGAATGGCATGAAACTTGGTATTCAGACAAATCAAGACACGGGAAAAATGATTCCGTGAAAAAAAATTTGAGTTCCAAAAATCGCCACAAGGTCATTTTGTGGCATTTTACAATGTATAAAATGTGAGAAAAGAGAAATACTGACACATACAATCGTACAATTAAATTATTAATGTTTATTTATTACATTAACTTCCCCGGTGAGGAATTAGACCACATTCTATGTGAGCTCCGCTCTCAGAAACAACACCGTTCATTCTGCATACAGCGTTCCCCACAGCCGAACGTAACATGTCACGAGGAATATTCCGCACTGTCCTTGTTATGTTGTCCTTTATAGAATACACAAATTTGATACTCCACCAACATAAACGCACATTCCGGTAACGTGAGAGACATGGCCACTAGAGCTCGTTTACTTCAGCTGAGATTATTTGTCGGATCTGTCTACTACTTGCTTTTATAGCCCTTTTTACTGGCACTATCATGGAACTACATTTGCATTTTGCTTTGATACCTGTGTTATATGCTAATTCTCGTTATTGTAAACTACAGTAGCGCCGCAAAATGCCCTAGCGGTGACTTTTGAATTAATTTTTTACTGAATTTTTTCCCATGTCTTGATTAGTCTAATTATCAAGTTTAGTGTCATTTCGTCTATTAGATCGCGCTACAGGACGTTCCAAACACTGTCACTTTAAAAATGATCACCCTGTATATATATATATATATATATATATATATATATATATATATATATATATATATATATATATATATATATATATATATATATATATATATATATATATATATATATATATATATATATAGGCTGGTTCATCGTCATTTAATAAATCAATTCTTCTTCTGAAGTGTCCATCTTGGAAATTAACATGCTTTAGACTGCCTAACACTGTTAATAGCTGATCAGTTTAGGATGCAAAATCTCCAGTAAAACACACTAACTAAAATCCCACACACAGCAATGAAAAAACATGAGTGACCTTATGACTGCTCCTACGTTCTGTATGAAAATCATTATTGTTTGATTTCCTTTCACCTGGAAATGTTGTAATTACATCTAATAACTCAGCTACGCGTATTTCCAGTTAAAGTCTGCATAATGTTGACAACAAAATAAATCATTTTTTAAAGGCAAATGTGAAAATGGGTATTGAAAATTGTATTTCCAAATGAGTGTAGAAATTAATGTATTAAAAGTGATGCTCAATGAAACATTTTTCATGAAGTAATTGCCTACATAAGCATTTTTATTATAATACAATGTTCAAAAACATGTTTGCTCAGGAAAAATGTTTTAGCAACATTAAGATGACGCATAAAAATTACTTTTACACGCCAAGTTATTGTGAAAATTAAAGCTTGATATAAAAAAATCTTGCTTTTACAAACGCTTATTTTGTCTTATTGCATAATAGAGTATCATTTATTCTTTACAATATTGATTTTGACAGTTAATTTTTAACTTAAAGGCTATCCATCCTTTTCTTAACTAAAGCTCTGGCTTGAATTGTTTCATAATATTAATTTCTTTTTACCACTGTTCTGACAATTACATCACTTTCCATGAGGATCGTTTCCAAAAGTCCTTACAGTATTCTTGGATGTCATTTATTTCTCGCGTGCTGGAAATCGACTATCTGGAATGGATTTACCTGCATTCCGTACTGTCATTTTGAATTTAACCGATGGCAAAATTATGGCACAAACTCAAAATTTAATTTAAATTGATTTTAATCAAAATAAGCTAGTAAAAGACTATCATCGCAAAGTTGTCAGTTTTTTATCAAGAATTATCAACATAAAATCGTTTCCAAAAGTATGAAACCAATTTTTGTAAAAAAAATTTTTATAAAACACGTTAAAGTCATTGAAGAAATGAACTCATATAAGACTTTTCAACGCTCAAAAAGTCACAAAGAAAAATTTTATTAATTGAATCCTGGCTTAGCATTTTATTCTTACGAGCCAAATTAATTAATTTTCCAATTCAATGTCTTTCAATTTTTTGAAAAAGAAAATTTTATTTTCAGGAGGTGACACGCGCTCACCAAGGCTGGGCTCTAGATTCGGTGTCCCAACGAAACAAGGTGACTAGTGTCTTGAAGCATGACGAAATTCTGGAGCCTCCCTCAGAAGGTGTGTACATCTACGGATTGCACTTGGAAGGAGCTTCCTGGGACTTGAAGGCGGGTTGCCTCAGGGAGTCCGCACCCAAGGTCCTGTTCGAGCCAATGCCCTTGATCCACGTGTACGCTATCAACAGCACTTCAGGCAAAAGCCACGATCTGTACGAATGCCCAGTGTACAGAAAGATGAGAAGGACGGACGAAACTTATATTACTTCCATCGATTTAAGAAGTGAAAGAAACCCTAATCACTGGATACTCCGCGGGGTGGCGCTGTTGTCCGATATAAAATAAATAAGAAACTTTGTATTCTCGAGTGAAATTATGGACTACATTTTAATTTCTACTTTTCACGATTAAAAACTGTGCTCTGTAGTTATTATTACAGTAATTTTTAAATAAAATGCAAGCTAAAATAACCTGCATATTAATTTTGTATTATTATTGTAGATAAGTTACCCTACACTTTCATTCAAATATTCATAGGACGCTCAGCCTTTTTAACTGCCTTAAACATGTTACTAAAATCCAAATTATCTTGATATATATATATATATATATATATATATATATATATATATATATATATATATATATATATATATATATATATATATATATATATATATATATATATATATATATATAGGCTGGTTCATCGTCATTTAATAAATCAATTCTTCTGCTGAAGTGTCCATCTTGGAAATTAACATGCTTTAGACTGCCTAACACTGTTAACAGCTGATCAGTTTAGGATGCAAAATCTCCAGTAAAACACACTAACTAAAATCCCACACACAGCAATGAAGAAACATGAGTGACCTTATGACTGCTCCTACGTTCTGTATGAAAATCATTGCTATTGTTTGATTTCCTTTCACCTGGAAATGTTCCTGATCTGATGTTGCTGACCATGTGAGCTCGAGAGAGAACCTCATCCCCTGACCATGATACGAAATTATAAGATTTGGTGATGGCGGTATTTAGCTCATTAAAGTTGTTGGTATTGTTAGAGGTACCAATACATTATTACGTATGTATAATTATAGGAATAACTGAGTACCAAGCATGCTTGGGAACTAAACACCGGGAGTCTTACGTTAGGCTGACCATTTAACTCTGGGACATATGCTTCGCACCCCAGGGCCCTCGGTCATGAAAACAGTTATGGGCACTGAAGGCCTTGGCCCACATGGGTTGTCGTGCCATGTTGTTTAGTTTTTTTAATTATAGGAAAAAATAAAAGGCAATTTGAATTTGAAACTACAAATTAACACTTACTGTTCCACATTTCAGTTGAATCCATTTTTCTCTAGCAAAATATTGTCGTTGGCTTGATGTGGAAGTGTAAAGATGAAAGTCCTAGTTCAGTCTTAGATTTCGTCACATTATATTATACTAACATAGCTGTGAACTTTTAAGTCGTTAATTAATTGTGACCGGGACTCCTTTGCACGTAATTATAAGAGCAACACTAGAACAGTTGCATATAAACCTAGAGGGGAAAAGCATCAATCTCGTAGAATCAGGAAGATCTTTGGTTCAACGCTGGAGTCTAGCAAAGAGTGTCGGTTCAATTTTACTGTACGGTCACCCTTGGCGCGTTTTATTTGAAGCCAAATTTGGCGAACATTCGGACCGCCTTATTCTTGTCTGCTGCGAATCTCACGAGATGCTCAGCTTGTCTCGCAAGACAAGTCTCATGCGATCATCTACGAATTTGTTTACTGCCTTATTTAACTAATTGTATTTCGGACCGCCTTATTTTGGTCTGATGCGATTCTCGCGAGATGCTCACCTTGCCTCGCGAGACAAGTCTCATGCTATCATCTACGAATTTTCAGATATCGTTTCTAACCTTTCTTCGCAAATAAAATTCTGTTGAGTAGAGTAAAAGAAACAAAACTTGCGGTAAACCAAATATTGTGGCCGAGATTTTATTTCAACAGGTTGTCTTTTGAGCGTAGCTTTTTTTCAGCTATTATCTTGCAGAATATGTGTGGAGGAAAAAAAAACAATAAAATGTGTAATAAATTCCTTGCGTTCATCGATTCCATTATACGGGTCTACCCGCCAAAAACATCTGACAGTAGCGGCTTCGATGGCAAAATAGGAGCTGAAGAAAGGTATTTTTATCGTTCATTATTTACATAATTAATAATAAATTAAATGGTTTTCATGAAGTGAATTTCTTATGAATATTTACAGATTTAAATTCCTTAATATAAAATTTAATCAAAAAATTTTATGGATAATTTAACATATCAACTTTAGGTACTTTTCCGTTTCGCCGGCGCAAATCTCGCCAAGCGAAAATTAAGTCGCCAATTGGCGACAACACACAGTATACACATAAAAAAATTTAAATATATATAGTTTTACATAAGATTTTTTAAATTTATTTATTTAATTGTTGTTTTCGTGTTCACGCTATGCGTGGAAATGGGTGCCAGAGCCTCAATTTATTTACTTATTATATTAGATTACAATTTATCGGGTGATGCATATTTCAAAATCTTATAATTTTTTTCAAATATTTTTTATGTGAGTTTGTTACGATTATTATTCTTTAAGATATATTTTTAAAATCCTATTTTTTCAAGAGAGATTTTATGAAATTATTAAATTTGTATATATAGCAGCATAGCATAAAATTATGAAATGGAAAAAAAGAGTCGAAATAAAGTCGTTGACAGTGAAAAACCGTCACATGTTTTGGAAACATAGCAGTAAAAGGTTACCAGCGGAGATATTCCCTATAGCGCCGGTTATATCATTTTTGGCGACTTTATCGCTTCCGCCGGCGAAACGGAGAAGTACCCAACTTTATTATTTTACTATTGATGTTTGAAATCTATAAATTTGCGTTTTTTGTCAATTTCGTAAAATTAGTTGAGCATATTGATAGATACCAACAATGTATGAAATATTTGTCAATATTTCAGCCATTTTCCTCCCGCCGTTTGTCCGATCGGGTTTCCGTCATGGAGTCACTCGTCATACGGCCTTGGCGACTTTTTGAAAATTTCGCCAAGGGTGACCATACGGTAAACTTTTAACAGAGTGTCATGCAGAGAACTTTGAGCATTGATTTTATACATAGCCTTCTAATGTCTTACAAGTGGAGTGGTGCAGAATTTTAAAAAAGCGGAAACCAGACTAGATATTTTAGTCGTAACTTGACTTTGTTCCTAAATTACTAGATAGTCTATTATATATAGTACTTTTATAAGGAAAAAATAGTTAGCCAAAAAATGTGTCCCCTATTAACAAAATACCAATTCTATAAATAAACTTCTTTAAATGTAATAATATTGTAATCTACAAGCAATGTAACGATATTAAAATACAAAACTTTTTTTAACAGAATCAGTTTTTGTTTAAATTTACAGCACTGCAAAATGTTTTTAGGATAATCCATACTTATTATTTACCACAAAGTGTTGTTTTTTTCGTTCCAGTTAAACTCATCACTATGCCACTTTATTACAATTCTCATTGACTTTTATTATCCATGACGTAAGATAACGTTTCATTTTTATTACACATAAGAAAAAAATATACTTTAGATGCCCCCTGACAATTTCTTTCTCCAAACTTGCATGCTTGAAAAAACAAGAAAGCTATCAAAATATGATAAAACAACTAGACAGTTCAACATCACTTACAATAAGGCGAGAAAATGAGAGGCATCTTAAATTATAAATGCCACCTTACACATAATTTCGATATCGTATTGAGACGGTGTCGTAAATCCGATTTGTCTACGAACTTTTTGCCTAGCTTTAAATCCACATTCTTCGAGTGTCAGGAAACAAGCCGAAGTTCCCCATCGGATGTCTGAGAATATTGTTAATAAAACGATTTCTTATATAAAGACCAAAGCATCGGTTCCAGAAGCAGTTTTCCATTGATTCATTTCATTAACACGTTGACAAGAGAACGGAAGAAAAAGAAAAATGAAAAAGACAAACATTAAGTGGTACTTTTGCGTTTCGCCGGCGCAGGCGATAAAGTCGCCAAAAATGATACAACCGGCGCTAGAGGGAATATCTCCCCTGGTAACCTTTTACAGCTAAGTTTCCAAAACATGTGACGGCCTTTTATTGTCAACGACTTTATTTCGACTCTTTTTTTCCATTTCATAATTTTATGCTATGTTGCTATGTATAAAAATTTAATAATTTCATAAAATCTCTCTAGAAAAAATTGGATTTTAAAAATATATCTTAAAAATAATAATCGTAACAAATGCACATAAAAAAATACGTAAAAAAAATAATAAGATTTTAAAATATGCATCACCCGATCAGTTGTAATCTAATATAATAAGTAAATAAATTGAAGCTCTGGCACCCATCATTCCACGCATAGCGTGAACACGAGAACAACAATTAAATAAATAAATTTAAAAATTTTTATGTAAAACAATATTATTTAAAAATTTTTATGTTCACCATTTAAAATTTTTTATGTGTATACTGTGTGTTGTCGCCAATTGGCGACTTAATTTTCGCTTGGCGAGATTTGCGCCGGCGAAACGGAAAAGTACCCATTAGGTTAATTTAGAATCGACAAGGACGATTTAAATTTTTAAAAAATTCATCAATAGAATTCTAAATTAAAAACTGCAATATTTGTGAAAAATCGTTTTTTAAATCTTAAGTCTAATATCTTGCTTACGCCAACATTAAAAATTTTCTTTTTACTAAACAACATTAAAATATTTCCTGACTGTTAAAGGAAATGGAAGCTAAGCCATTTGAGATACAAATACATAAATTCACTTCGAAAAGAAGAAGGCAACCATGGACGAAAAACGTGTCAGTTGTTTATACGTTTTTTATACGTTTCTGCTCATTTTCTGAAAGCCAAGAAAATTGAATGCATAAATATAAATGTGCAATTCTAATTTCTTTTTCTCTTCTTTTCAGCATGCAAACAATTAATATTAATTCATCAAGGATTACGGTGCAAATTTCATAAAATAACTCGAAACTCATATTTATTTCGTTTATTTCCAATTTTCATCTAGAAAAAATAAGCGACAATTTCGTCCACCAGAATCCGATGAGGTCATATGTACGTATATAATTTCATTGTCCTTTCGTACAATAATCATCAAACGGGAAAGAAAAAGATCGTGATTTCTGTCGTAAATATTTGCGTCCTGTGTTGTAGGTTTACATTTTTAGAAAACTAAAGAATTATCATTTTGATGAAATATATTTAAACGCCAAGGTTTATTTCTGACGGAAACTGCTTAGAAATCATTTCAATAATCGATTGTGGGGTTATAACAGAATAGTACCTTATTTGAATATGCAAAATATTACGATAAATAGTTTTGTAAAATTTAAACATGTGAATATAAAAATTATTATAAGCGATAATTTACTTTGTTTTTGAATAATAATAAAATAAGCTTGTTATTCATGATGAAGAAAAGTCAGCCTTTAAACATGCGTTCAGATTATCAGTTTAATTTTTTCTTAGACGAATGCGCCAATTTAAATAAGAATTTATGAGAAAATTTCTTTTTTTAGCCAACAAAACTTTAGCAAGGTTCTGTTGGCTAAGAAAAGGCTCATGGAGTAAAATTCGGAATACACGCTTATTCTGCATAATTCATCAAAATAAGTATAGTTCCAAATTCCTATATTAAAATTGAAAATTAAAATCCATCTTAGTATACATAACATTTTTGGCGTAACGTTCAAAATTCAGAGAAATGAGACGCTGACTCTTTCGCTACCAACGACAAATGATGTTTTTACGATTGTCGCCCAGAACTGGAATAAGCAAAAGCAAGGAAAATGGTAATCTCAAAATGGAAAATTCGTAAACATACGATGAAAATAAACATATAAACCATATTTATGCTTTATAAAATTAATATGGCTAAAATAAAAGTTATAGGGCAAATGCAAAATGCTTAAAAAGTAATAACCCATCAAATCTTGTCAAAACCACAACTGCAAATAGCAAACCTTATCGTTCTCACAAATATCGCCAAACATCTCTAATACTACCAAATCCATAATGTCATGCCAGGATTAAGGAGTTTGGGATCTTTTTTTTCTTTAATGTATATACAGCTCTAATTAATCTATATTCTCGTGAATATTTTTATTAGAAATAAACACATAGTTAAATGTTTTAATTTTAAAATTACATTTACCTAAATTTATATTACTAAATTTGAGGCTACAAAAACTGCGGTGCTAATTTTTAATACTTTATTTAATTGTATAATTTTTTTGAAGTTATAATTTCTTTAATATATGTATGATTATACACTACTGGCCATTAAAATTGCTACACCAAGAAGGAATGCAAATAACAGAACGATATTTATTGGATACATACATTATAGTGGAAAGAACAAGTGATTAGATTTACAGGAAATTAGGATGTATAGATCTAGAGAAATCAGTACCCAGAGCAGCCACCTCTGGCTGCAATAACAGCATTTATCCGCCTAGGCATACAGTCAAACAGAGATTGTATGGCATGTACGGGGATCTCAGTCCATGCAGCTTCAACACTGTGCCACAGTTCATCGACAGTAGTGGATGGTGAGTGATGGCGTGCCAATCGCTCGGCAACCGTTGACCACACGTTCTCAATGGGTGACAGATCAGGAGAACGTGCTGGCCAGGGTAACAGTCGAACCTGTTCTGTATCAAGGAAGTTCAGAACAGTACGGGCAACATGCGGTCGTGCATTATCCTGTTGAAACAAAGCATTAGGGAGGCCTCGAAGACAGAGCAGAGCCACGGGCCTTAACACATCGAAAATGTAACGGTTGCTGTTCAAAGTGCCGGTAATGCGAACAAGAGGTGATCGAGACGTGTATCCAATGGCACCCCATACAATCACTCCAGCAGATGGCCAGTATGGCGATGTCCAATGCAAGCTGGCAATGCGCGTTCTCCACGATGCCTCCAAACACGGATGCGGCCATCATGGTCCTGTATACAGAACCAAGATTCATCTGTAAAGATGACGTGATGCCAATTTCCGCGTCCAGGCTCGTCGCTGATCACACCATTGAAGGCGCTCCTGTCTGTGACGCAGCGTCAATGGTAGCCGAAGCCATGGTTGCCGTGCAGACAATCTATGCTGCTGCAAACGTCGTCGAACTGTTCGAACAGAAACTTGTTGCCTTGCAAATGACTCCATTTCTCGACTCAGGGTTCGTGACGTGGCTGTACGATCCCTTGTGACCATGTGGATAAGATGTCTGTCTTCTCTGTTGTTATTGATGGGGGTCGCTGAGATCCTGCATGACGTTCCGTATGATTATCCTGAACCCATCGATTCCATATTCTGCTAACAGTCATGGGGTCTCGACCGATGCGAGCAGCAATATTGCGGTACGATAAACCGCAATCCCGGTAGGCTATAATCTTTCCTCGATCAAAGTCAGACACGTGCTGATAGGCATTTCTTCTTTTTACACGGGGCATTACAACAACTTTCTTTGCCGAAAACAACGTTGAAACGGAAATTGAGTATGAGAAAACAGCTGTCAAAACTCTGGTTTTATACACATTGTAGATGTCGCTACTGACGCCTGCTTTGTATGAATGCGCTGAAAATCTAATCATTTGCATATCACAGCAAGTTCTACCTGTCATGCAAATTTCACGTGTGTGGTGAGCCGCTTTTCTGGTGTAGCAATTTTAATGGCCAGTAGTGTAGCTTGATTTGACTTTATAGTTCAGGTGATATAGTTTAGAATTAAATGTTGGTATAGTTTGTTTGTCTCTCAAAAATGATTCTTTTGTTTGTGGTGAAAATTGTTTGTGTCCCAAATTTTCTGTCGACATTTCAGTCGAACTACAGAAAGCAAATATTGATTGGTATTAAAAATGAATTGATTTTGAATCCTTATTCTTGCATTGACGAGTCTTTTTTCGCTTAGGGATATAAAGTAGCTTCATTTTAAGAGGGGTGAACTATGCTACTTGAGTAAATAGTTCCTTTCTGAACGTAAGGGCCTATTAAAGTAGCTATATATTTTTTAAAACAAAGCAATAATGTTGAATATAAATAATATAACAACAGAAATTAAATATGTCACATAATTTTCTAAAATAATATAAAAATTAACAACACAATATATTTAATTTCTATTATATTATATCATCATTTCTCGTTAAAACCTAGCGTGAAAATCTTTAAATGCCAAAAATTAGAAACTTTCCTAAAAAATAAAACTTTTTATTTCCGATTAATTATAATTATGAAATAAAATTTATATAATATTTTTAATTATTGTCATTATACAATATATCGCTAATTATTGTTAAATAAAAAATCGACAACAAAAGCGCTTATATGTTTTTATCCTGCAACAAATTCTGTAAAAATGAAGCATTTAACATCTCAACTTAGAAATTAAAAAGTTGCCATTCTACCTCCCCCACCCAAAAAGAATCAACTGTTCATTTACATAGAGTTTAGATCAAGGTTACTACACATGGGTTATTCTAAGTCATCAAAACAGCTTAAAGCTATTTACTCTATCAATCCAAAGATGAGCCACTCAAGACTGAACAACAAGTGGCTCTGCTTTTTGTTTGTCTTAAGTGTTTATTTTCTAAACACGCATTAACTGTTAAAAAATTTATTAACTCACAAGTTCCAATTTGATTTAAAATGTAGATATATCTCTAACGGTTTTAGCAAAGTTCTTAAAATATTTGGGAGAATCATGTTCTGCGTTGCATTCATTTTGAACAAATATTGATTGTAATATCAACAGCACCATCTATTAACAATTTCTGTAACTAATTTTTAAACATTCGAATTGATTGTGCAATTTTCCTAGTAGAAAATACCCATTACATTTTTCACTCAACCCCTAAATTATTTTATTCCAAGGTTAGGGAATCCTTTCATAGTAAATAAAAAAAAAGTAATAATTCTCAAAACACATTGTAAGTAAAATTATTGAACAACATAGCTCAGTTAACAAAACTGAAAGTTTTAACATGTTGTTTTGTGTTGAAGACACATGAAATCTGTATATTAAGCTTATATAAAATGTGAAATTATGTATGGCATTTTTATAGATTCACCATGTTATTATATATCAGAGTATATTTCCATGATACCTTAGCCTTTGAACCAAAATTAAACATTTAAGCCACCCAACTTGTCATGTGGTCAGCGTGCCTGACTGCGGATAAGGAGGTCCTAGGTTCGAATCCCGGTTCGGGCATGGATGTACTTTCTCTTTCTCTCTATCTATCCTGTCTTTGTCCTTTCCTTGTATGAATGAGGTGTGAATGGTTGTCTACCCTATAAGCGGGTGGCTATGGCATGTGTGTAGAGCAAAGTCGTACTTTCACCTTCATGGTGCTCTGATTATAACGAAAGACGCTCCCAATCGACTTAATTCGCGTAGCATAGCGAGCTTGGCTTGTCCAAGTGTCATTAGTAAACAACAACTATCTATCTATTAACATTTATAAACTAAAACTTTTTTTAGGAAATTTGATCATTAATTTTTGTTGTGAACAAACTAATTTTAATAAATGAAGAAATTCGGTGTTTGCAATTAAAGTATTTTATGAAAATCTCTAGTTTGTATTTTTTATTATTTTGATTTTACTTAGGAAAATCCCTCGAAAACATTCAGTGTACTATAAATTCGGATCTCGATTTTACTTTTATCGTTTTTAATGGTGACCCACTGACGACATCATCGAAGCAATGTGACCCGATAAGAACTTATTTTAAAAATCAGATTAAAAAAATTTGAAATATTAGAAATTTGCTATGAAGATTTTGATATTATAAATTTTAAAATACTGTTAATATCCTCATACTTCTGAGACAAAAATGTTTTATAAAAAAAAGGATTAATATCAATAATGTTTCTTATTTAATTGAATCAGATGTTATCTAAAGTATCTGCATTTTCTTGCTAATGTTTTTACATTTTAGTTCCTTCATAATTCACAATACATTTCATTATAAATCATGTCATAATATTTATCGTAGATTTTTCCTTTGAAATTGAAAATAAGACATAATTTTGTTTTTCGTTCATTGCTTATAAGAAAGTTTTCCATGGGGTCTTTTGAGATAAAATTCCATTTCTTAAACATTTTCTACTCATGTTGCGATACTTAAACCTTGATAGCTTGTGAAGGTTTTGTCAAAGATATCAGCTTTATTTCCTAAATTTCAATCTTTTAGTAAGATATACCATTGCTGAGTCCTTCCATTCATTAGCATTTTAAAGAAGGTATATTTCGAACATTTTAAACCATACAGTTAAAAAAATCATGCTGTTTCTTCTTTTTCTTCTTCGAGTTGGGTTTGTATGTCATTGGGCACCTCTGCTTTTATCAGCATTTTGTACCTTCTCCAAACCCAATATTTCCTAGTTCCAGTTGCTCGGGTCACCCACTTTATTAATAATGTCCGATAACCCTTTAATGGAGTCTAGGTGTAACTCTCTAGTATGAATGATGCCTAAAGAAGTTAATCTAGGGAGGGCAAAAGCCTCGCATTCGTAAATGATATGCTTAACCGTTTCTTTTTGCGTATGACATTTCCAGCAGATAGGGTCTTGCTAAAACAGTCCCATCTGGTCAGAGAGTCAGTCATGCTAGCGATAGCTTCCTGACTTTCACCAGAAGAAGGTGGTTTGGAGGTCATTTCTACCTCCTGTTAAGGATTCATTGCTGCCCCTTTACAAGATTGCCTCTGAGTTCCCTTGTCTTTTTCAGCAAGGTCTATTTCAGAGGCTTCATCTGCAAATGCAGAAAGGTTTGTTATTTCTTGTGTCTTTTCAGCCACAAGATAACAATTAATAAGCTCAGGTAATATAACAGTCCACCCAGCATTCCCTGAGTTACTGGGCAAGGCAAATTACTCTAGAAGTTCGCCAGGCAACTAGAGGCTCCGTTAAGACACCATTACCGCGGTGCCAAATAGCCCTAGGCACAGGTCGCATAACACAAGGGTATGCATTTAAAAAATCCTGCTAGTTAGAATCATTTTTTTAAATAGATAAAAGATTCACAATAAATGTTGTACTTATAGTGGTCGATGTGCTTTTTTATAGAATTAAAACGAACGTAATTCATGTTTTATTACTTCAATTAAAATCAAAATTCTAAAGTGCTCACTTATATTAAAGAAATCATGTGCAGTAATATGTGTATATTAAAAATGACATACCTTTGGAAGATGTTCCATTTTCAAAATGCTCATTTTGAACTTTATAAGATTTTTTTTTAAAGTTTTCTCCTCAATTTTAAAGCATATATATTTTTTTATTTTAAAACAAATTCTTCCATAATTCTTCAATCATTTTTATCTTTATTATTATGTCATATCAATCATTTTCTTCAGGATCATTTTTACCACATATTAACCAATCACTATTTTTAGACATTCATTATCAGAATTAATTCTATCAGTTTAATATACAACCGTTAGTTCAATGTTGAAATGTGCTTGATCACTGTTGCAATAAGAGTTCATATCAATTTTATTTCTTAATTTTCCTTCAATTATTCACGAGTTTATAAAAAATATAAAAAACCTCTTAACTCAAAACTCTTAATCAAAAATTTGTCTCTTTTTAAATATTTAAATGTACTTAATTTTTAATCGATTTAATTATTTGAATTGTTGCACTACATTCAATATTTATTACAATAATATTTAGAATGAATTAATGCTGCTGCTGTTGTTTTTTCTTTAATTGAGATAAATATCTCATGAAATATAAAAAAATTGAAGCCTGATATAGTCAAAAATTTATGTTTATTTGAGAAAAGGATATTTTATATTCTTCAAGTAGTTAGATTTCACCTTCATTATCACTATCAAAATCATCAGCGTTCCTATCTGAACATAAACCAGTTAAAAAGAACTGCTTTTGTTGTCAAAAAATTCATCAGTTAGGTATACCTCCTTTTTGCACATAAGGCGTAAATAATTAAATCTTTTTTTATTAAGCCCGAGAAAAATGGTGAATGTTTGAAAAATTATACTCAGATTTTTTCAAATTTAAATTTTGATTCAAATTTTTATATCACACTAATTTATTTTCATAACTTGTTCTCTTTATAACCTTTTTATAAAAAATATAGTTAAAAATTATTAGTCTGTAAAAATTATATTTGTTTTCAATATTTAAGAAATTTTTGATATCTTTTTTTGGTTGGTTTTTAATCGAAATTTAAGTGAATAAACTCTTGTGCGTTTACCTATGTGCGATCCTTATCTACCACATGAAAACATATTTGACTGTATTTATTATAATACAAGACAAACATATCTAATTATTTTAGGCTTACACACACTCGTGTGTGAGATCAAATTAAGTATATGTTAGAATAAATGAAAAAAAAAATGGATTTATTGGCACTTTTTGTAAAGTGTTGTAGCTGTACTTAAGAGTGAAAAAAAAGGAAAAAACCACATTTGTAACATATTCTTTTTATTCAGTTTTTCACTTAAATACAAGACTTACATTTTATGCACACATGGAACATTAGATTTCCTTTCGGAAAGCGAAAAAGAACACAAATTAATTTTTAACTGCAAAGAAAAGGCACGAAGCAAACACTAAAAACCGCCATTTAAAAATTAATATCAATTCAATTTCGTTTCCAAGTAAAAAAAAAAAAAAAAGGTGAAAGCATAAAAAAGCAGTCTCTCGTTTACTTTAAAATAAACTATTATAAGTAATGTTTTTTTCTGATTTGATTTGCTATTTTTATCATTGATTAAATATTAAGTCTAATTTTTTTATAGAAAAACATAAAATGAAAACAGATATCATAATCTGAAGCGTTGACTATTTTTCTTAGACATATTCCCAAAATCCTCATTACAAGTGGAATTTTGAATTAGTAATTTATGATTGCCATTATGTTTCTTTGGTGACATTATTTGGTTAATGGTTGCTTTTTTATATTTTATCTGTCGCCAAACTTGACTATTTCAAATTATGTTGACATTAAGAATTCATTGTTAGTAGAAATGAAACTTCAAATTATAACAGATTTCAGATTAAAACTTTTATGATTCAAAATGTTGTTTATTATGTTAAACGCATCGCCAAATGTTCACACATGATTCTAATCAAAGAAAAAAATATTTTCTGAAGAAAACTGGATAATTGTAAGATATTATATAAGTTGAAGAATAGTTTATCAAGTTCAGAAAATGCTCTATTATGAATGTTGGCGAATAGGAGTAAACTTGAATCGATTTCGATTTATTATCACAAATATATCAAATTAGTTCAATGATACATTAATAAATCTTTATTTAATGTACAACATATTATTCTTAAATGAATTTTTAAACTTTAATCAATTAAAATATAAATTTAAATGATATTTGTGTCACGATATCGAGGAAAAGAACTTGTAAATGAAATTTAATTATTTTTCACGGAAATGACTGCTTTACTAATTTTATTCATTTACTTCTTTTGCACATAAAGCGAAAATATTATTTGATTTACAATATTCCTAAATTATGGCTGAAAATATCTTAATATAAACCAATGTTTCATTCATCAAAAATGAAAATATTATTTGGCTTTAAAATTATAATAGATGTAAGCGGATGAGGACTTGAGTTTTATGACGGCTTTTATAATGCGTTCACTTCTTTTTTGTCCTAAAGTTTCTATAGTTCTTAACAATTATTACAACACTAGAACCATAGAAACGACCTACAAATCTACAGACAGAAACATTATTAGAAACTTCGAATCCCACACCGGAGAGGAACCAAAAAACTCTGTGTCAAAATATACACACAATGTTCTTTTTTTGTTATTTAAATGTACAAAAACGCTGCGGTGTATTCCTGTGTGCCTTACTTCATCAGTCTACTTAAAAAAAACTTGTTTATGCATTCATATAGAATATACCAAGAAAAAGTTTCGAAAAGAGAACAAATGTCTTATGTATATCAACACAAAACAATTTTTAAGTTTAAAAAACAACCAAGAGTTATGAGTTCAGTTGGTTTATAACATAAATGTTTGCATGAATATAAACTTAAGAAAAGTATAACAGAATTATAAGAGTGCATTTACAACAAAACTTTGATTTAAAAATAAAGGATTTTGGCAGCAAGATGTGTCTGATATATTTTTAAAAACTATTATAATTATTATATACTGAACTTCTCATTAAAAATGTATATTGTTGAAATTATGAGGAGTATTTTATAAAGTAATAATTTTGTATGAAAACTCTGAAACGAAATTTCTAGCTTATGGAATTTTTTATATACCTAATTTCAAATTTATGTTATTAAGAAAGCAAACATAATTAAACTCTAAAATATTTAATAATTGAGATTATTAAACAAAATGGTATTCTCTTTCTATCAAATATATCATATAATTCAATTATATTATAAATGATTACATAAA
This sequence comes from Latrodectus hesperus, assembly GCA_037975125.1. Classification (NCBI taxonomy): domain Eukaryota; kingdom Metazoa; phylum Arthropoda; class Arachnida; order Araneae; family Theridiidae; genus Latrodectus; species Latrodectus hesperus. The sequence continues at coordinate 11,971 of JAJQOW010000620.1, read as the reverse complement.
TATAAATCTAAAAGATTTTTAAAAAATTAAATGTCTTTGTAACAAGACCAAAAATTGGATTTTTCAGAATTTAGATGAAAAAATATAAAAATATTTTTGAAAAATACTGTAATGATAACAAACTAAAATTGAATAAAAATATATAATTAATATGTAGACAACAGATATTTCAAGATTTGTAATTTAGAACAATTTTTGTGTGATAGTTCGAACAAAAGTTCTAATTAAATTATGTTTTTTGTAAGTTGGGATGTACATATTTCAGTTTAAATTATTAACATGAAATCTAACTGAACATCATATTAAAAAAGAGTTTTAAACTAAACAATTTATGATAATCCAAAATTATATATATGATGTTGCTCAACATTATGAAATGAAGTTTACATCTAAGCATGCATATGAAATAGTCAGCGTATACTCCTTTTTATCTTATAATATTTAAAGCGTTTTGAAGACACTTTAGTCTAAAAACCTCTTAAATGTCAGCTCATCAATTTATCTTATAGACTTAAAGAATGCTGATAAGTCGCAATTTTATTGTCAACGAAAATATCATTAATGATTTTTTTCACCAATTCTTACCCTGTCACAAGCGGTGCACCAGTATAATATTCAAAATATTACAGCACAGTTTACAGTCTTTGCGGATATATCTCCAGAGACCAACAGATTAAAGAAAAAAATTCTAATTTTTCTTAAATATTTTACACATCATCTGTACACAATAAATGTTTTTGTGAGTTAATCAGATACTCGTCACAGATAAAATGTTAATTATTCCTTTTTTGCCTGTGAAGACGTCATTTCAAGTAGTAATAGTCATAGCCGTCCATACAGAATAAAAGTTCCAACGAAAGATAGAGGAGTCCATATCGCAACCAATGTAAAGTTACTGACATGAAAACAAAACAACTACTTGAATGGTCGTTTACTTCTGTTTCATGCAACCTATTGGTCAAGGATGGAACGAGAATAATCGTCCACCACGAATATTCTCGGGGAGGGAAAAATTAAGAATAGAAACAATCACCACAACGAAAATTCTGGTTTTTTTCCTCTCGTGATTATTATAGTTTGCGTCGGCTGTTGAATAGTTGTTTATTTGCACGGCACCTGTGCGTGGGAGTTTTCAGGAAGCGAACGCAGACAATGCACAAAGTAGAGTCTATGTCTCTCACAGTAAAGTCTATCCAGTACCAGTAGGTGAAAGGGCAACTTTCTCTTTATTTCACAGACGCATAGGAATTCTGTGGGGGTCTTGCAGCAACCCAGGTTGTGAAGACATCTCTGCAAAAGATAAAATAGATTAAAAAAAGAAATCTCCGCAAATCTTTTACTATCAGAATGTTCAGCAAAGTCAGTAGTGAGAAAAGGCGAGTTCACTTACACGCAGTTTGCGGGGATGATCTTATCACCAGTAGCAGTGACGTCATAGGTTAACAGTCTTACACGACCGTTTGGGCGACGTCATATGTAACGTCCTCGTGTAAGATTACAAACATAAGACGTCATATGTTTGTACTCTTACTAAAACTAAACTCCATGGCATGACAGCCCATGTGGGCCAAGGCCTACAGTGCCCATAACTGTTTTCATGACCGAGGGCCCTGGGGTGCGAAGCATATGCCCCAGTTAGATGGTCAGCCTAACGTAAGACCCCCAGTGTTTAGTTCCCAAGCATGATTGGTACTCAGTTAATAGACCCACTGAAGGGATGAAAGGCTGAGTCAACCTTGCCCAACCCGAGTATCGGACCTGTACCATGGGAGCGTGAAACGCTGCCACTAAGCCACCGAGCTTCTTGTACTCTTACACGAGAGTGTTATCACTAAGCAAATTGTATGACGTTATATGAAATCTTGAATTGTGCTGTCATCTATTAAAAAATTTTCAAATCTTTAGTTTAATACTAATGTTGTCATTCATAGGAATTATTTTCAACGATATTTTTTACCGTAAAAATTAAACATTGTCAGATGTGAGGACAGAGCCTCACACCTCCGCAGCAGCAGTCCGTTATCTAATGCACTGAGCTGCTCGGCCTTAGCTTGGGAATGATTTCTATGCTTTATTATTAGAGGTGATATTAAGACTTATACTTTTAATAGTTCATGGTCGCATTACCTGTTAAATTTTTACATTGGTTAAAACAATGCTGATTTCCATAGTACGCAAGGTGTATAACAAAGTTGGCTTCCCGTTCAATACGTCCTAGAAGCAGCCAATTTTCTTTTTGCTTCGAATGCTGAAGACAAGGTAATCAGAGATGTCATAAATGCTGATGTTTTTCTTTATATCATAGTACACATCTTCTGTTTTAATATCGTAGGTAAGAGAGTCTGTGTCGGTGAAAAGTAATGATGCATTATCCCCATATTGTTTCATCGCGATGTTATAGAAGAAGTCATACATCAATGATTTGCTCAACTTCAAAATAACAAACCTAATGTAAATTGGATGATTGAGAATCACAGTACTCCCCATTCGCGTTCTAAACCTACGAAATAAGTATACATTTTAATATTTAACATTTTAGCTAAATATTTTAAAACCTAGTATAGTAGCTTAAATGTATTTAATTAAAAAAAGTTTTGATTAATGTAATATAAGAAAACATGAAACAAAATTGAACATAATATAAATGGAATATAAACATTTTAGATGATAAACTATAAATAATCATTCTATGCTTTGTTCGATGATTATTTTATGATTGAATAATTATACATTACAATTAAAGTGGTTGCTTGAAACTGTTCATCAAACGTGTCAAATAAAATATAGTTAAAATATCCTTATTTTACGTTGTAATTTTCTGTGATCCAATAAAATGAAACACGAAAATGGAAGACATACTGAGCATTATAAATAATTATTTTATACTTTTGTTCAATGATTTACTGTTTTTATAGCGAGATTTATTTTTAGTAATATTTAAAAGAAATATTCTCTATTATATTTGAAGGATAAAATTATATCTTTTAATAACTATAAATTTTAATATACAATATCTAAGCACTTTACATCGGAATATGCATACGTTAAAATATTACAATAACCATCGTGATTCACAATAATAGAGATTTACATGCTTTATTATCAGTAGGATAATATTATTGATAAGAATTTATAGATTTTCTATTGTTTAGAATTTGTCATTTTTCAAATGAAATTATTGATATATTATAATGATTTTAATTTAGTCTAAATGATCAAATTAGAAACTGTACAGATTTCATATTTATAGGTTCTGCTAAGTTCTTAATGAAATATACAACTTGTTCAGATAAAGTTCATAATCATTTTCAAACTTTCACATAAATTATACATCATATGAACAGTCGAGGCCCATTCTTAATACACAGCATTATCTATCCTATTACATTCACTGATTTAATTCTTTATAGGAAATATAATATGCATAATTTATTAGTCGTAATATATTATTTTTAATAGCTTATAAAGTTACAACATAAAATACTTTTGTATTTCATCATATGTAAGAAAAGCATCGAACTTTTTTTATTTAAATTAAGAAATTCTGGCAAATTGATAAATTTTTTAAGATTAAAATCATTTACCATTCCTATTTAAGAGATACTAAAATGATATGAGTAGAAACACATTTGATGAGGAAATTTGTTAACTGTACTTAATCTCAATTTAAAAAAATATTTGCAGCTTACTACCTGAAGAATTGAAATTATAAGTTATATTTAAAAACATAATTATCTATAAATTATTGAAATTATAAAACTTTAATAGCTTAATGAATTATAAAATTTAACTAGCTTAATTATTTCCTAATATTTAGTAATAGGGAAAAATGCATCTTTTATTTGATCACTAATTTTCCATCAAAATGAAAATTCTTTACGATTGAGTGTAGAAGATTCGTTTCAGTTAATCAGCGAACATCTTGAGATGATTACAATGATGAATCTTTCCATTTGATTTCAGTGTAACTTAAAAATATCTTATGTCATTTGATGACGAATTCAATAAAATGGAATGATTTAAAATAAATGTTGGAAACTTTAGTTTTATTATAACATTTCAGTTTATGTTTACATTTAAGTTAAACATTTAGTTTATTCTTGCTGAAATTAAAATAATTATTCACAGTAACAAGTTTGTGTACGTGATCTCTTTTTAAAAGTAGAAATATAAATTCTAATAGAATCTAATTGTTCACTTATATAGTGTATTCATAGGTATACATAAATGATAAGATTGTTATCACATTTTACGATGAGAATTGTTGCACAGCAATCACGTGATGATGATGTTTAGCGAAAACAACGAATCGCATTGATTAGAGCCATCGCAAATCTAGAGTAACGAGGTATAATTATCTAGATCTCAGAATAAACTAGAATAGCTTTGAGTTAAAGTGAATCTATTTGACCAGAAAATAATTCCTAAAATGAAGTTTCACATATTATTTCTCATTTTTATGAAAAGATTGATATTCAAAATGATGATATTGTCATTCTAATTAAAAATAAATATCAGTCCCTTAATCTTAGACTTAATAGATTTTAAAGAAAATAACGTAGGAAATCTTTTGCATTTCATCGCATATAAAAATGATCAATGTAGCTGTACTATGTTAAGATTTTCTAATATGTGACTTCAAACAGCAGTAAGAGAATCATTTGTGTCTTTGGTATAAATACTTTGCAAATTGATATAAAAATTTAAATATGGTAGAGCGCATGAAGAAAATAACTTATTTGTAAAAATTAGATAAGTTTCTATAAATTAGTTTCAAAAATTAATTACATTTTCGGTAGTTTTTAAAGAAAATGATAAAAATTTTGCATTTAATGATAAAAAAATTTAAATACTTTAGCAAGTTAAGATATTAAAAGATATAATTTTATCCTTCAAAAGTATTAGAGAATTTTTCTTTCAAATATTAATAAAAATAAATCTTTAAAAAAAGCTATAAAAACAGTAAATCATTGAATAAAAGCATAAAACAATTATTTATAATGTTCAAAATGTCTTCCATTTTCGTGTTTCATTTAATTGGATCACGGAAAATCAAAACGTAAAATAAGGATATTTTAACTATATTTTATTTGACGCATTCGACGAACAGTTTCAAGTAGCTTCTTTAATATTTTTTGTAATGCATAATAATTCAATCATAAAGTATTTCGATAGTGTATATTAATAACAACATTATACAGTATAATAAAGAAATATTATAAATTTATACCGTAAAATATTATAATCTTCATTATGTTAGTGGCATTTATTTTTAAAAATAAATGTCCCTATTGTAATCATCGAACAAAAGCATAATATGATTATTTATAACTTATCATCTAAAATGTTTACATTGAATTTAATTTATGTTCAATTTTCTTTCAGATTTTTCATTATTAGATTTATCAATACTTTTTTAATTAAATGCGTTTAAGTTGCTATACTAGGTTTTGAAATATTTAGCTAAAGTGTTAAATATTAAAATGTACATTCTAAATTGCTTATTATGTATGCATAGAACGCGAATGGGGAGTACTGTGATTCTCAATCGTCCAATTTACATTAGGTCTGTTATTTTGATGTTAAGCAAATCATTGATGAATATCGTGAAGAAACAATATGGGGATAATGCATCATTGCTTTTCACCGATACAGACTTTTGTCTTTGGTATAAATAAAGACCTACGAGATTAAAACAGAAGATGTGTACTATGATATAAAGAAAAACATCAGCATTTATGAAAACTCTGATTACCCTCCTGAACACCCTGTCTTCAGCATTCGAAGGAAAAAAGAAATTGGCTGCTTCAAGGACGAATTGAGCGGGAATTCATAGGATTACGGTGTAAGATGCATACTACACTATCTTCAGAAGGTGAGAAAAAAAACATCTATGGGAATGAATAGAAATGGGAAAGAACACAAACATGAAAATTACAAGCAATGTTTATTTCAAAGAGAAATAAGATGACTGTAACAAACACGCATTCATAGTAATGCCTCGTTGCCTTTCAACGATTTCTTTTTACAGCATTTACAACATTCATGAATCAATTTTTTACAACATCCATGAATAAAATCTCCTTCTCCCCTTTTGATGATAAAAGCTATCTTTAAAACGACGGTATATCCTCTGACTCCTACGGACATCGTAAGATTCTAGACATCATTCCATAATTCCTTGTTGTTGATATTCAGAAATCATTTTCTGTATATATTCAAAAAGCAAAAATGTATACATTCATTTCTAAAATCTTGGAAAATAGGTCCACAGGGGAATTGCGGCAAGCATGAAATAAAAGGAGATAACGCGCCAACTGTGCTGGATGCCTTGCGTGGTGTGGAAATCAGCACTTTTTTAACCAGTATAAAATTTTAACACATTATGTGACCATGATGATAAGTGAATAGAATTCAATCATTTAGTCTAAATTCAAATCATTTAAAAAAATGTCTATACTTTTATTTAACAAATGATCAACTACAAAAAATCGAAATCCTAATCATCCCTCTGGTAATAAAGCATAGAAATCATTTTTACAAGAAGTCTGAGTAGCTCAGTGCATTAGATAAGGGACTGCTGCTGAGGAGGTGTGAGGTTCTGTCCTCACATCTGACAACGTTGAATTTTCACAATAGAGAGAGGTATAGTTGAAAATTATTCCAATAAAAGGAAGTATTAATATTAAATATTAGTAAATTTCTCTATAAATGGCAGCACGATCCAAGACTACATATGACGTTACACAATCTGCTTAGTGATAACACCCTCGTATAAGATCACAAACCTATGACGCCACTGCTACTGTTGATAAGATACTCCCCATCTGCAATCCACGTGCTGGTGAACTGTCCTTTTCTCACTACTAGAGTCAACTCTTAAATTAATGTTCCCCCACTGAAATCAAATTTTAGTAGGCTTGAAGAGATTTTACCTTTATCAGGTGGTGGTATTGGTAATAATATATAATAAGCAGTGACCATAAGATGAATACATATTTTGAAAGCCATGGTTTTAAAAATGGCTGAAAATAAGCAAACAATTACTTCAAACGAATATATATTATTTGAGAAATAGTTTTAAAAAGAATGTGCTTTAGCAAGCAATACCTTTAAAAATAATATGTGATTTATGAATAAATATTTTAAAAGCATGAAAATAATATGCTATGCTTTGACAAAATCTATATTTCCAACCTGTAATTTTAGTAAAGGTAAAAGTGTGTTTAGACAGACTTTTTAAAAATAATAATTTTGCCACTTTCAAATTTGATTATTTTTTCAAATAATATAACGATTTTTTAGGAAGGAAAAAAGTTTAAAAATTTTAATAGAAAGTTAGCATTAAAAAAGTATTTAACTTTAGATTAAAGTTAATTTTCCATTAAAAAAGTATTAAAAAATGCTATACTATATACTAAATATAACTATGGTAGAAGGTTGAGAGTTGATACATAATTAACTCTTCTAATAATAAAAGAGTTGATTATTTGTCAACTTAACCTTCATGGTAAAATGAGTAGTTTCTAAAAATATTTTTCAGCATTGTTTAAGGGTTAAAACCCAATTATTTTTCTCGAATCAGAAAAGAATCCGATTGTTAGAGAAGTCTAAACATGAAAACGGTATTTCTCAATAGAAAAAGTGGATTCGTTTTTTTCTACAATTCAATAATATTTATTGATTTTAAGGAAATATGAAATAGCCCCAGCAATTTCTGCTAATTTCTTAATAACTTCTTCTTCTTCTTCTCTAGAATTGGGTTTGTATGTCATTGGGCACCTCTGCTTTTATCAGCATTTTGTACCATTAACTCCAAACCCAATGTTTCCTAGTTCCAGTTGCTCAGGTCACCCACTCTATTAATAAAGTCCAATAACCCTTTAATGGAGTCTAGGTATCACTCTCTAGTATGGATGATGCCTAAAGAAGTTCATCTAGGGAGGGCAAGGGCCTCGCATTCGTAAATGATATGCGCTGCCGTTTCCTCTTGCGTATGACAATTCCAGCAGATAGGGTCTTGCTGAAACAGTCCCATCTGGTCAGAAAGTCAGTCATGCTATGGATAGCTTCCTTACTTTCACCAGAAGAAGATGGTTTGGAGGTCATTTCTACCTAAAGTGAAGTATTCATTGCTGCCCCTTTCCAAGATTGCCTCTGAGTTCCCTTGTCTTTTTCAGCAAGGTCTACTTCAGAGGCTTCACCTGCAAATGCAGAAAGGTTTGTTATTTCTTGTGTCTTTTCAGCCAGAAGATAACAATTTCTTAATAAGTCACCATTTTTGTAATATGAATTATTCATCCATACTAAGTAGCCAAAAGTATAATTAAGATGCAAAATTATTATTGTGAACAATCACACATGAATTTAAATTAGATTAATGCAGTAACCAATAGAAATTTTGGAAAAGAGTTTAAAAAAAGGCTTAAAAACACTTGAAGAAAGGAAGGTCATGAAGGTCAAAATGAAGAAAGGAAGGTCAGTTACCTGCTTACCTGCAATGCGAGACGACGCAGTCGCTGTTGCAGTAGTCCCTGTCCCACTCTTGTGTCGTTTCACCCCTGGAGCAGTTGTTCTGGAGGGGGGATGCGCACATCATTCCACCCTGCTGCGGCGGTGGCTGCTGGCCCGGATGAGACATCTGCTGAGACTGTCGGAAGAAATCGTAAATTGTCAGCGATCTTCCAAACACTGAGAACGATATCTAATGAGCACTCAGGGTTTCACTCACCATGCTCGAAGGATAGTTGACGTTGTTGTTATTGGCATTGTTCATGGCTGCCATGTGCTGCATTCCAGGGTGTTGCTGCTGCATCACGTGCTGCGGGGGTGGGGAGCCCATGTGCATCATCTGCTGCTGTTGAGGCCCGGGACTGAGCATCTGGTGCAGCATCTGATGGGATGGTGCAGAAGAATGTGAAGACATGTGCTGAGAAAGCATGTGGTTGTGATGCCCACCGTTCATCTGGCTCTAAAAATCAATGGACTTCCATCATTTTCATATCATGATGAAAACAGATAAAAAAAATACATGTGTATCTCCTAATTTATACATAAGAACAAATTTCAAACTGTAACTACTCAATATATATATGTTGATTTCCTTCACTTCCAAATAATGCACTTTAGATTATAGTACGCATTTTAATATGCCAATGCATGTTTTTATAAGCAAATGCATTGTAGATGATTGCATATTGGGCACTTTACGTGATATACAATATAACATGAAGTAAGTACACATTTGGTCTTAAGAAGAATGGTTGCACAGATTTAAATTTGCTATATTCTGTTGCAAATCATACAGATTATTTTAACATTTAAGCCTCTTTAAAGTTCATTTTTTAATGTCTGCCCATTAGTGCATATTTATTGTAAATGCAGTAAGCCAAATACAAACATATGTGTGCCTTCATATTGGTGGAAGTCGTATCGTATCATTTGTGGCTGGATACGAGCTTCGGACATTAAGCAGCGAAAGCTAGCGACAGAGTGTCTCACCTGTCCCATGATAAGAGATTGGGAGTTGGACATGTTCTGCAGACTGGATACCGGTGTCCCCTCCATCAGGGAAGTCAGGAGGGGGGACTTCTTTTGCAGGGGTGACAGCGCCTGTCCAGTCATAGAGGTCGGAGTGGCAACCCCGTTGCCATAAATATTGTCTGATTGCTCATTGGCAGCCTGGAAACAGGAAAACGAAACAGTTTACAAAAACTGCAGTCGAATATAATTTTTTGTAATATACTATACATTTTGCTAGTAAACCACAAAATAGGAATTTCACTGGTTTGATATTTTCTTCAGTTATAAAAATAATTGAATGAACGCGCTGCAACAAAATACAATTAGTTTTTTTTATTTCCTTTATGTTGTACGCATAGTTTTATGCATGTTAGTTTAATTTTGAACAAATTGATTTGTGGTTTTAAACTTCGTCCACAAATCCTTAAACGTTTAATAGTTGTTTCCCTATTATAACGGTTCATATATTATTGTGATTTTTATAATTCATTCTATTAAAATTATTAAATGGGACTATGTACAACATAAAAATGTGCATAGCATCCAAACGGTAACCAAGAATTGTGGGTTTATTCCACTAATATGGTCAGATATCAGTAAGAACTCGCGTGTGACTTCGAACCATTTAGGAGTGAAGAATGCATTGATACAGTGCTTATAGGATCATGGAGAGGGCAAGACGCATGTTCTCAGAGAGGTTTTGGATAAATATTTACTGAATCTTTAGTTTGGGAAATCCTACCAAAGAATAATCGAGTGTAAAACAATAAGCGTCCACTCTGTTAGTAATGTATTGCAGTAAAACTGTTGGAAGGTGTATTGATATAAATCGAGGGAAAAAGATAAAACAAAAAATAATCAGAGCAACAGCGAAATTAAATCTGGTGAATCTTGCTCCAGTGTTATATTTATCGTTATTATAAAGTAGTGCCACAAAAAGAAGTTTTCCTGCAAATCTGTTTCCGCTTTGGAAATTTTACTAACAGTTCTATCAAGTTTTGCTGCACATAATGGTTCTGTTTTCAAAAAAATAAAAATAATAAACTTCTTCTTAGAATTTGTTCTCATCCTATTTTGATAGAACAACATATCAAATTTTAAAAAAATGAACTTTTGATTCACTTAGTATAAAATAAATGTTAATATAGTTTTTGGAAAAAAAATTAAAAGCGACAATTATATCCAAATTAATTATGATAGTATATTATAGTTAGGACAGTAAAACTACTTGTGGAGACACTTATTTTTCCTCACATACCAAGGATGCTATTAGAAAGCTTCAAGTGTGAATCAATGTAACTACAACACAGCTCAGTCGAACTGAACAAGCCGAAAACAAAGCGAATATAAATCAAAAAATAAAACATCAAAAAGCATGTCTGTAAAGTAAGCAGGAAAACTTAGAATTGATGAGATATAAAACATATAAGCCACTTGTGTATGTTACTTATTGTTATACTGTTATATAAACAGATATTCTTTAGAATACTACCACATAAATATGAAAATATCCGATTACCATTGTTATACTAAATATAATTGCTTCTATTTCAGTGAAGAAAGGGTGGAATTCGGATGTGTGAAAGAATCTATATATAGGTCATGGTCTTTATTTATCAATCAGATAAACTACGTAGAGTTAGTATTAGTCGCTCTAATTCGATTCTGGTTGCATAATTTTGAAGAATTATCACTTACAATTTTTAATAATCAGTTAGATAATCTTTAACCGTTTGTTATTCTTCTAAAAACTTCTTTTTTTCTAATGAAGAAAAGATACTATCATATGGCTACAAGTCATGTGATCTAGTTAATAGTTTTTCTAGCTTGAGAAATACTTTTGGCCAAACAACTTCGGCTACTTATTACGTTATGTAATCCAGATGTTATAATGTACTAGTTTCATCGATGTTTTAATCAAATGAATGTGACAGAATCTTTAGTGATTAAGGAAGAAATTCACACAATATGCATATTTCTAAAATGTTCCAACAATTAATATCATATCGAATTTCAATTTTAAATGTGGTTCAATCTTAGGAAAGATATTATAACAAAATATTGCAAAAATATAAGAATTTTATAATATTTTAAACCGCATTGTGAGTAATTCCAAGATCAACTTCGAATAAAATTAAATCTTCCAATATTTCAGAAATTGTGATTCAAACATATGTGCGTTTATATGGTGCTTTTCAAAATTCCCTGTTATATCGAAAATTTCAAAATCAATCTTGAATGCGAAGGGAATAAACAATATTTCGAACTTAAAGGCATCTGTATATAAGAATTTATAAGATCCATTACTATACGATAAATAGTTCAAAGATTTATAAGATGTTAACATCAAATATCTCTCATAAAATGTGATACGAACCCGTTAGTACGTTATTCCATGCGATCCTGTATCAGGGTCAGAAGTTTCAAGGTCAATCTGAATGGAATAATC
>JAJQOW010000619.1:0-94894 GCA_037975125.1 Latrodectus hesperus | reverse complement strand
AATTGAAAACGATAAATTTGCAAAGAAAATTAAATTCATAATTAACAATTTACCATCAAGAAATAAGAATACTTATATCTTCAGCCTGTAAAATTTTTGTTACCATATAATATCTTCTCATTTTTATTTGATCATTATAATATTCACATTTTATCTTTACACAACCTTACAAGTTTTGGACTATAATTTAAAATGAAAATAAAAATGAATGCCTCACAAAAAAATGGGAAGAAAATCTTAAAAAAAAATTTAAAAAGAAATGCAACAAAAAGTTGTTAAATATACAAAACAATTGTTATTATTTCCAAACAAGTTTTAATGTAACTCAAAGATGATCTTCTATCCCATTTTTTTATTTATTTAAAATCAGTGAAAAGAATTTGAGAAATAAATTTTGAAATTTGTCAATATGATTTAAAAAATATCGCTAATGATTCTAACCATGGGGGCTTAAACGTTACAAAATATTCATTTAAATTTGATTTTAACACAGTTTTTTTATACTACTTTATGGAATGCTTATTTTTCTTTTGGCTTATATTTAAAAGTTTCTATATATAAATAAAAACGAGATAAAAAAAATAGGTGTTTTTACTAAAAAATTAAAAATTAAGAAAATAATAATTGCTAAGGAAAGAAAAGGCAGTATGAATTGGAATCTAACTGGTATTTTCCAAACTTTGTCTTGCTTTATACTCCACGAAATAATTTAATATTCTTTAAATATATTTTATTATTTACTGTGTTACCAATTTTTAACCTGAATTATAACTTTTAAATTCCTTTTGTGAATAAAAGAAATAACTTATTTTACCTAATTTCAACGTTAATAATCGTTTAACCACAAACACTATAAACGTAATTCTTTTCTATTTCATATCAATAACTAAATGTTTTAGAAATAACGTAATACATTTCAACTGTAGAAAAACTTTAATAAATGAAAATTTTTTACTTAAAATAATATAAAATACTAAATAATATTTAAAACAAATTTCGTTAAATACACCTTATTCATCATAACCTCATTCAAATAAATAAAAACGAAAATTGCAATTTAAAACACATTTAATATGAATTTCAATTCAATGTTAAACATTTTCTAATTAAAGATTAAATTTTGAAAAAATGAGTAAAACCGTGCTGCTAAGAAACGAAAATCATATTGAGAAATTAAAGTTCTTGCATTATGATAAAGAATGATTTATTTAAAAAAATTCAAAAATCTCTTTCTTTCATAATGAAATAGTAAATCAAAAGTTTTTGAAAGTATGAAAACTTTATTGACGTAATTACAAATCTATTGTTAAAAATGAACATTGAGAAAATTTCATCATTGAATCTAAAATGAATTAATTTTATGTTAAACAATGATGCTGTCTATATTTTCAAGTGAAAGGACCTTATAATTGATTGCATGATTCAACAGCTGTTCTTTTACAATACACACAATTTGTATTTTTGAAAGAAATTAATCATTTTCATATTTTCTGATAGATTTTTCAGTATTTATTAAAAAAGTATTAGGTAACTACTGTTTGAAAAATTAATCTATATGAAACATAATATACTCATATATGTGTTTATATATTGATGGTTATATTACATATTATAATAACTTCATCGGAAATCAATAATGATATAAGATTCATAATAAAGTTGACAATCCGCATTTTTAAGATGTTATCTAGTTGGTTGATTTGATATAATTTTCAGCTATATTCTAAAGGAGAAGGATAACGATGAGCACTTGATGTTTTTTAAAAAATTCTTTCTCAGATATAAATAAATACTTCGTCAAAACTGTAACCGTGTTAAAACTAATTTAAATATGAATAATAGCAACAATTTAAAATATTTTCGAAAGAGTTTTGCATGAAGATAAAAAACAAAGCTGTCTTGCCGACTAGGTACTAAAGCGTACTGAACATGGTTTAGGTACTATGACGAAGAATATGATGGACTCTAGGTTTTTCTTTTATGCAGACACGTCTGTCGAAAATAGAATATAGTTTTTTCCCCACCTTTTTTGTGGCTAGTGAATGCGGCTTTCTATCTATGAAAAGTGTTTCCAAGAGGAAAAACGCGTAACATGCTCAAATTTTTTACAACCTTTAGTTATAAGACTATTTGTTAAGCAGTGTCAAAAACTGCTGATTTCATCGCCAACACTTATTGTAATTTCCTGATTGGACAGTACTTGTTTGAGCGAAAGATGCCAAATCTGTTAAAGAATAAAAAATAAATTTGTAATTTGGACAAAAAAAAAAAAAAAAAAAAAAAAAGGAAATGTTTCTGTGAGCATATCTGATGAGTTTATGTTTGGGAGTTTACCAGATTTTCTCCTATTGCCGTAATGGAATACAACTTTTTATTAATTAAAAATCCTTAAGCTGAAGGCATTTAATCATAACAATTTTCAGTTGTAAGGCTATCTTTTGTGCTTTTTCAAACTACTAAATTAGATTATTTTCTTAGTATGAAGCAAAACCTTGTGTTAAAATTTTGTGGGAGAGTCCAAAATCAAATAAAAATGTGAGCACGTGTTTTGTGTTAATAACTTTATGTAACGTGTCATTTAAACTCTTTATTCTGCAACTTACTACAGAAAGAAAAACTCAAAAATATAAAATACTTCGATCCGCGAAAGTATTTTTAGATGGTGTACACAAAACAAATTTCTGTTGTTCATTCTTTTCAGTTAAGCGTTGCTATGTGATAGTTGATAGTACCCTGTTGATATACAACTCAGAATTATTTTTCTCATCAAGCACATTCACATTTTGAGCCATAATCTAACAACGTGCTGAACAGATCAGCAAGCACTCGCGTACTTCCCCATGATACCACTAGATGCTCATCCAAATATTTTTTCCAATGTCCGGGTACTAGGGTTTTCATCTTCTACAAATGGGACAAGTAATGATACCTTTATATAGTGGGGACGCCATCGTAATCAAATTGAGTGAGTCTTCGTAATTTAGAAGCAGTGACCAATCAGAAGACCACCAGATTTGGCCTGTCAATCTCAGAAGTATCGTCTTACATGCGACCAGGACATTTTAAGTACCTCAGTGCCATAAGTGCATGCAACCGATGTTTGGTTGGGCCTGAATTCGAACTCACCACCTCTTGATAAAGAGAAGGACAAACTTATCAAGCAAGGTACTTGTGGTTATATTCATCCAATGTGATTTTACAAATATACAATAATATTTTAATAATTATTTCCGTCATATGCCTTTATCAGCATAATCAGAAAACAAAGTATCCATTAAGCTCATCTTAGCTGAGCGGTAATTCCTTAAGACCACCAGATATACTACAATCCATATGAAATCATCGACTGTGAAACGAGTCATTTTATTTGTCCTATTGTCATAAAATCCGAATCGAGAAAGTGTGTGTTGTTGTTGTTGTTACTAATGACACTTGGACAAGCCAAGCTCGCTATGCCTTGGTAATGCGAATTTAAGTCGATTGGGAGCGTCTTTCGTTTTAATCAGAGCACCATGAAGGTGAAAATAGGACTTTTGCTCTTCAAATCCGTACGATAGATGGCAGTACCAAAGGATCTACTCCCTCAATTTTGGCATTGATCTGAAGGGGGAGGAAGTTTTCTCCAGACCATTGCACCCATAGTAACTGCTCAACGACCGACCACAGGACTTTCGATTCCACAGATTTAACGAGCACGTATATCGCATGTACTCAGTGGGTCTTTGGCGGCATTGGGAATCAAACCCCACCCTTCCGGATGGAAGGCCGATACCCTAAACACTAGGCTACCACGGCCCTGAGAAAGTGTGTAGCTTTAATATATAAATTTAATTGAAGATTATTTTCTCTTTACTTCTGGCAGCACTAAAATGATGCTGCATATAATTTCCATTGCTGGAGACGGGTGGCATGCATTACGGTCTTCAATTCAATAATTCATGCGTTCGATTTGCTCTTAAAGCAATGGTTACGGTTCTTCGAACATTGCTACGGAAGTACCTTTTTGAGGATTCTTGTCGAAAGCGTCCACAGTTGAAAGTGACTCATAATCCAAAAAGTGACATAAAAACCAAATCTCTCTGCACTCAATTATCGTGAAAGCAGTTTTGCCGAGCTTAAAGTGAACGGTTAGAGCCCTTGCAATGGTGCAACAGCTCGTGCGTTCGAATCCCACTTTCGGTTTGGATGGGGTTCGGAATCCACTTTAAACTGTAGGTTAGCCCTCATGTGCAAAACAAAAAATAAATAAATAAATACAGTTGAGCGACAAACAAATCGAACCGGAAATGCAGTTTTTTCCTCTTGTTGCAGTTTCTTCCTCAGTTTTTTTCAACTCGCCAAGATTGCATTTTTTTCACAGTTGGAAGTAACTGTGCTATAGAACTGTATTGGCTGCAAGCATAATTTACAGTAAAAAATTCGATCTGTGTAAGTGATGAGCGTTTTCCACAATGAAATATGGTTGCGAAGGTTTGATGTATTAAAGAAGTGTTAAATATTTTCCCAGGAATCTCTTCTTTCAATTTTTACTAACCATAAATAGTTTATAGGTTAGATGTTTTTTTCGTTCCGGTTGAGATCATTACGCCACTTTATTACGATTCTCATTGGTTTAAAATATTCGTGACGTCACGTAACGTTTCATCTTCTTCACGTAGTATTTGAGACAACGTTGCCAATCTGACTTGTCGATGAATTTGTTGCCTGCCTTCAAATCGCATTCTTCGAGCGGTAGCAAACAAGGCGAAGTTCACCATCGAATGTCTATGCGTCGTCGGCGATGAGGAAAAATCCACTCATAATTTTTACCAGCAATGATTTTTTTAATTATAATTTTTTTCGTTTGGTTAGTTTTCAAAATCCTGAAAATTATCTGTTGTCTTAAAAAATTAGTTTTCAAATTTTCAGATCTTAAGCGATATCACTTCCCAAATTGAACACGTTGAGAATAGAACAGAAGAAAAAGTAAAATTAAAAAGACAAATCAAAACATTTTCTTTATGGTTAGTTTAAATTGACAAGGACAATTTAATTTTCTTTTATTGATATGAGTAATGCAAACTCTTGAGAGCTCAGGCATTTCTCCACTAGGTAAACCATCTTTATTTTTGCACGCGTCAGGAAAATACCTGTTTTTTTCCCTTTCGGATTATGAACTCTAAATTCTGTCCTCGAATACTTTTATGAATCTTTTATTATAATCATGTAATTTCAGAATAAATCAAGTAAATTCTGAAACAGTTTGGCTTGTTGGTAGCGTTTTAAGATACCTTTTCGACAAACTTCTTTTTTCAATGGCTTACTTAAAAGTTTTCAAGAGTTGTTCCACATTCTCTGAACGAATGTTCAATAAAATTTAAAATTCAAAGAAATTCCGCTGTATTTAATTTTATTTAATTTCGTAGATGTTTTATTTAAATTAAAAATTTTGTTTATTTCTTTTGCTTTGTTGGAAAATACAAAATAATCATATAATTAATTAATTAACTATATGATAAATTATATAATTAAAGGAAGCCATTTTAATATTGTCGTCAAACGAAACTATTGCTGACGAAGTTTGTTTATAATAAAGAAAGAAAAATTTGTTTGGGGTAAAAAATTTTAAAATTTCTCTTCCAGATGAAATCTTTAATAAATTACACAATATTTCAAATAATTCAAGACGAAAATTCCCAATGATTGAGGTTTAGTTTGTCCCTCAAAAGTCATTTTCTGCCCAAGAGGCCAATACCTAAGGGTTAAAGTGAATTCTGAACCACTACAAATATCTAAGCCCAAGGTGGGATTCGAACCCACAAACTGTTGAACAGAAAGCAAGAGCGGATTCCAGCTCGGTCCGGAGATTTATTAATCCACAGATCAAGAAAGTGGGGGTTGACAACACGTTCTTTTGCGAAATGACTTTTGAAGACGTCCTTCACACTAAGACTAAGATGTTAAGGAACGTAAAAAATGTAAGCGGGAAACACCGTAAAATAACAATCCACGAGACAATCATAAAAAAGATCATGGAAATTGATTTGATTTTTTCATGCCAACTAGATATCAGAAAGTCAACAGCAGAAATTTTATAAGAGTGAAAGTTACACAAAATTACATTTATAATCATTATAAGTAAAACTCTCTCATTTATAAATTCTATTCATTTAAGGTGATTTACAAATATGTGAATTTTTGAGGGGTCATTCTGTAATAGCACAAATTCACGACGTCGTTGTTGAAAGGAAATACAATCAAACATTCTGATTTTTACACTGAGGGGATATAGAACCCTGCATCTGAAACAAATGTTATTTTACTTAACAGCTCCAAGTTTTGCTGGAGATATATTGACATTAGAAACTTAAATATTTTCGAAATAACAGCTTCCAAGGTACACGAGCGGTTACTTTATACAAACAAAAAATATGACAGACATAACATTTGAAAAATCGAAACTCTAAATTACTTTTTAATGATGTATGATATTGCTTTGCTGGTCAACACCGTTATCAAAAGTTTGACTTTAGGGATTGTGTTTCAAGATTTAAATTTATTTTATGATTTAATAATTATTTCTTCAAATTACAGCTGAATTTGAATTTTCTCTGTCGTACGTTTTAGGTATAATTGATTAGATTTTTTAAATTATATTTTTTGTATAGTAAATTTCATATTTTAACTATCTGCCAATTTTTGGGCATTTAAAATAAATGCATCACAAATATATATGCATTATTATTGAACACCGTTTGTGGATAACCTAACAGGTGAAAGTTATTATAAAACCTCTATTGTGTGTTTCGCCATTCGAAAAGAGATTCCATAGATTGTGATCTGCATTTGTTGTGGCTCCTAAGTAGACTCCCAAATATCACAAGTATTCAAATAGAAGTGCAACGTTCCTTTCTTGTTCTACAATACTTGGGATCGAACATGTTACCCTATTACTCTGAAGAGAGTTGGCCAGTCTCTTGGTTACGTTGTTTTTCGCATTAAAGATTTAATAAAACATAGCTGATTATACTACACAGCCAAAGGCTCTTTTAAGGACTATGAACATCATCCGCTTATTAGCTTCCTAAAGGAGTTTGTATAGACATTGAGTCGTATTTATATAGTGCAAAGGAGAAAACCTGGAAAACCCTCATTCACGTACTTCGACCGATGTGAATTCTGAAACGCAAAACAATTTCCGTTAGTGAAATTGTTGCTAAGGTAGATATTAGGACTTCTAAATCCAGAATGCAATTCAACAAATAAGTAACATTCAGTACATTATTTATCAGTTGAAATTTTAGGCCTGATGGTTTGTTTTAGGTTTTACTCATAATTTTCCTTTTACTGTATCACCTCTTACAGAGGAGTTATTAACTGAATAAAAGCATCACTGTATTCTTCAATTTAACAGCTCATTTAACTTTTACTGTAGGGAACGAGCCTGGAGACGAATGGTTAGCTCTCTGGATTTCAATTCAACTGCTCGTGGGTTTGAATCCTATCTTGGGATTGGAAGTTGATAGTGATTCAGGATCCACTTGAAACTATAAATACCGGGATTAACAAGCCCTCGCGTACAAAAAATGAATGTTGAGCGAAAACCAAACCTGCTGCAGGGATAAATATATGTTGCGCAATCTATGGAAAATAATTTAAATCCTTGACGTTGATCAAGTAATCTCCGTTTGCAAAAAGTTGGCACAAAATGACTAACTGAAAAGGAAAAATAGCCACAACCATAACGTTTTGCTTATTTTTGTTACTTAGTTTTAACAACACACCGCTTAATAATTAAATGTGTTAATATAATAACTTTATCGTTAAGAAAAGTTCCTGACTGCGGATAAGGAGGTCCTGCGTTCGAATCCCGGTTCGGGCATGGATGTACTTTCTCTCTCTATCTATCCTGTCTGTGTCCTTTCCTTGTATGAATGAGGTTGTGAATGGTTGCCTATCCTATAAACGGAGTATATATGGCTTGTGTGTACTGAGGAAGTAGGACTCCACACCAAAATACGGTTCAGTTGGAAAAGTGAAACAGCGCACAACATACTGCCAGCCTAGCTGGCACACAACAAAAACAAATGGAAAGTTGTTTAACTTTAAGATTTCAAAAAGTTTGTTCAATAGATTGTTTTGTATAAAATTCTTTGTAAATTTCTGGAAAACGAGGAAATTTTAGCAGTAAATCATACGCAGAAACATTTTCATTACAACGATAACAACACGACAACAACAACAACATCGTTAAGAAAAATAATAAAAAATGTAAACTAATAATAACTGCTAAAATAAGAGTTTAAATTTCACTTTAATTCTTAACAGTTTACAGTCAACATTCACAGAACTTAAAATTTTAATAATTTAACTCCTCAGTATTAAAATGTAATAATGACTGTAAATTACTGCAATAATTAGGATAACTATGTATGTAACTTTGAGTATCTTGAGCAATTTAAATGAAAATATGCGTTAATAAATTGTGAAATGTAAATTTTGTTGTATCATTTTCATCTTCAAATGTTATTATAACTGAAATTGTCATATCTGAGTTCAATAAATGTATATTTGACCTTTGGAGACAGATAAGAGTATTAAACCTGTTAAATATTTGGATTCAATACAATTAAGGGAAATGCTTATAAACTACGCGCGTTAGTAAAATCCACTAGTCTTCGACATGCTCTTCTATACGTAGCAACGTTCTGGAAAGAAGGAAGAGCATAATCCGATGTTCACAGATATGACAATGCTTCTTTATATGGAGGCAAATCTGATGAATTTTTCGTTATTTGCCGTTATTAATTTAAAATATTCAGTGTGAAATATTTTTGAATATATATTGGTCATTTTTAACACAATGGGCAGTGGATTGACAATTTTATGGTATATTATTGAACTGAGATTAAAAGAAACATTTCTCTGTTTTATCTGATTAAAGCAAAATGTGTTTTCCCACTATAAATAGGCTGAAAAATAATCATGGAGTTTTAGTTGTTGTTGTTGTTGTCATGTGCCAGCCAGGCTGGCAACATGGGGTGCGCTGCTCCACTTTTCCAACTGAACCCTATTTTGGTGTGGAATCCGAATTCTTCAGTACACACATGCTATAGGTACCCGTTTATAGGGTAGGCAACCATTCAAAACCCATTCATACAAGGAAAGGACAAAGACAGGATAGATAGAGAGAGAAAAAGTACATCCACATCCTGACGGGGATTCGAACTCAGGACCTCCTTATCCGCAGTCAGGCACACTGACCACTAGACAAGTTGGGCGGCATGAAGTTTTAGTGCTACTGTAAATTAAAAGTGAAGGCTAGCCTTATAAGTAATGAAGGTTTTTCCAAATTTCGGGAGAAGCATAGCAGGTTGTTTATCTTTAGTATCCTTCCCAACAGTGCTTTACCAGATCTGGTAAAATGGCAGAACCGTTATTTCTGGTTGAGAACTTTGGTTGAAAGCAGCATGTGAATCTTTGTATTACAATGAGGTTTTGAAGTTTTATTAGACTTTAGTGGGAAAACCTGAGAATAATTCCGCCGACTACAATGAGATACCATGAAAGGCTCCAGTACATGTAGAGTAGTCATCTCACAGAAAAATAAAAGAAATAGGAAAATTGATTTGAAAAGTTCGTTTGAGAGATTCAAGTGAAGGAAGCAGCTTTGATCTAGGCGAATGTGGATATTTTTGTGGCCAAAACAAACTCCAGTTTTACAACAGGGTAGTAGCCAAAGTTCTAAAGCAAGGTGCTGATATTACAGATGGAAGACTCTTTGGTAAATGGTATTGAATGCTGATTGGTGCAATAGACAAACAATTGGCTAAAACCGTATCTGTTTGGCGAAGAAAAATGTCAAGAACTTCATCAATTATCTTACAAAAAAATAAATGAAATAAAATCACGGTGTTAACTTAAAATATTTAAAATTTAATGTTGGCGTAAGCAAAGCATTAATTTTAAGATTCAAAAGAGATTGTTTACAAGTACTGCAATTATTAATTTAGAATTATATATTAATTAATGAAATTTTAAGAAATTTAAATCATCCTTGCCGATTTAAACTAACCATAAAGTAAGTGTGGATGATAAGTTCATTTTGATTTTTCTTCTATTCTAATGTCAACGTGTTAATGACTTCAATCGATTTAAAATGGCTTTTCAAACCGATGCTTTGGTCCCTATATAAGAAATATAAGAAAAAAACTGAATTTCGACACTATATTCTCAAACATTCAATGGTGACTTTCGCCTTGTTTGTTGCCGCTAAAAGAATGTGTTTGGAAGGCAGGCAGCTAATTCATCGATAAGTTGGATTTACATCACCCACTCAATATGATGTGACGTGGATGAAACGTTATCTGACGTCATGAATATTTTAAACCAATGAGAACTTAATAAAGTGATGTAATCATGATCTCAACTGGAACGAAAAAAAAAAAAAACACTTTATGGTTTAAAAAAAAGATTAAAGCAGATTTTGTTTCAAATCATAACTCTTCTTTTATTTTCTTATTTCTTGAACTGAATTTAGTTCGACTCTTCGATTATCTTGGAGAATTTCCTTGGTTCAGTTTCTTAAGATTAAAACCTTTCTGGTGCGATCAATCAATTTATTCACTGAAGAAATATTTACCAAGTTTCTTAGTATTTTTCTTAATGATCATTTTTAGGTCGCATTTAAAACTAACTTTAATTTCTATCCACAGTTTAACATTTTGGTGTGTTTTAATTAGCATATTAACTTATACTTGATTCATTGCTTATTAAAACAGGCAAGACATTAGCAGAGCGAGTCTGTTTGTCCGCTTGAAAAGCAGTCAAGAAGTAGCAAGACCGTTGTCACAACTTAAACTGCACATTGTTCATGTTCTGACTGCTATTCTGACACTTTTATTTTCTTCTTTTTAATTTCTTTATTCATATATATATACACTACTGGCCATTAAAATTGCTACACCAAGAAGGAATGCAAATAACAAAACGATATTTATTAGACACATACATTATAGTGGAAAGAACAAGTGATTAGATTTACAGTAAATTAGGATGTATAGATCTTGAGAAATCAGTACCCAGAGCAGCCGCCTCTGGCTGCAATAACAGCATTTATCCGCATAGGCATGGAGTCAAACAGAGAGTGTATGGCATGTACTGGGATCTCAGTCCATGCAGCTTCAACACTATGCCACAGTTCATCGACAGTAGTGGATGGTGAGTGATGGCGTGCCAATCGCTCGGCAACCATTGACCACACGTTCTCAGTTGGTGACAGATCAGGAGAACGTGCTGGCCAGGGTAACAGTCGAACCTGTTCTGTATCAAGGAAGTTCAGAACAGTACGGGCAACAATGCGGTCGTGCATTATCCTGTTGAAACAAAGCATTAGGGAGGCCTCGAAGATAGGGCAGAGCCACGGGCCTTAACACATCGGAAATGTAACGGTTGCTGTTCAAAGTGCCGGTAATGCGAACAAGAGGTGATCGAGACGTGTATCCAATGGCACTCCATGCCATCACTCCAGCAGATGAGCCAGTATGGCGATGTCCAATACAAGCTGGCAATGCGCGTTCTCCACGATGCTTCCAAACACGGATGCGACCATCATGGTCCTGTATACAGAATCGAGATTCATCTGTAAAGATGACGTGATGCCATTCCCGCGTCCAGGTTCGTCGCTTATCACATCATTGAAGGCGCTCCTGTCTGTGACGCAGCGTCAATGGTAGCCGAAGCCATGGTCGCCGTGCAGACAATCCATGCTGCTGCAAACGTCGTCGAACTGTTCGAACAGAAACTCGTTGCCTTGCAAATGACTCTATTTCTCGACTCAGGATTCGTGACGTGGTTGTACGATCCCTTGTGACCATGCGGATAAGATGTCTGTCTTCTCTGCTGTTAGTGATGGCGAGGTCGCTGAGATCCTGCATGACGTTCCGTATGATTGTCCTGAACTCATCGATTCCATATTCTGCTAACAGTCATGGGGTCTCGACCGACGCGAGCAGCAATATTGCGGTACGATAAACCGCAATCCCGGTAGGCTATAATTCTTCCTCGATCAAAGTCAGACACGTGCTGATAGGCATTTCTTCTTTTTACACGAGGCATTACAACAACTTTCTTTGCCGAAAACAACGTTGAAACGGAAATTGAGTATGAGAAAACTGCTGTCAAATCTCTGGTTTTATACACATTGTAGATGTCGCTACTGTCGCCTATTTTGTATGAATGCGCTGAAAATCTAATTATTTGCATATCACAGCAAGTTCTACCTGTCATGCGAATTTCACGTGTGTGGTGTGCCGCTTTCCTGGTGTAGCAATTTTAATGGCCAGTAGTGTATTACTTTTTTCAATTTTGCATATTGTAAAAATTTCTTCCAGTTAACTACCTAATCATATCTCAAAAAGAAACTTTAATAATGTTGTTATTAGCATGATATTAGTTATCTACCATTAATCGAAATGGCACTTCATCTTTAAAATTGTGGCTTATTCTTCAGAGGGAAAAAAATAATTTGAAAGAGCATCTGGTTGTGAGGTGATATCTTCGCGCCACTAGACAAACTATAAATTTTAAAGTTTGAAGTGCTGCTTCCTTGACATTTTCCAGGGGATGCAAAATATAGTTGAGGTGGGAGGGGGAACCGCGAATAGAAAAGGAGTGGCTGATTTCAAGGAAATAAATCTTTCCAAACCGATTAGGGGGAAGAAAATTGAAATTCCTTACATAATATAGTAAGAAGACGAATATATATTAAGTGAGAATATAATTTAATAGCAAATATCTTTTGAGAAAAAATCTAAAATAATACATAATTTTATCAAACAATTATAAAAATTAAATACATTATTAAATTAAAACTGAACATTTATAGTCTATTATTGGCATAGAAAGAATTAATTTTCTTTTTAAGTTTCTGCTTTTTTAAAATCTTTATATGATTAATTAAATCCACATTCTTGTACACTGTTCTGCAACTCGTCGATTCTATTTTTTGTCGGAAGTTTACACATGATGCAAAAGACGGCAGTGGACTTGAACCCACACCATCAGAAGAGTCAGCTTTCACTTGCAGAATGACAAATAAGCAAACAAGACAAACGTTGTTGTAGTTGTCTTGTGCCAGCCAGGCTGACAATATGGGGTGCGCTTCTCCTCTTTTCTAACTGATCCCTATTTTGGTGTGGAGTCCGACTTCTTCAGTACACACATGCCATAGGGACCCGTTTATAGGGTAGGCAACCATTCATACAAAGAAAGGACAAAGACAGGATAGACAGAGAGAGTAAATACATCCAAACCCAAACTGGTATTCGAACCCAGGACCTCCCTATCCGCAGTCAGGCGCTCTGACCACTAGACAAGTTGGGCGGCATATAAATATGTGACTCATGAAAATGTTAAGCAAGATAAACGTTAAGTTAGGTTATATTCCGTTATGTTTCCGGCTTTATATTATTGCCAACAGTTGCCGCTAAATCAATATACCACTTTGTAATTTTTAAGTGATGAAATACTTTCCTGATCTAACACTTTATTCTTTCTACCACAGCAAATCAACTGAGGGATATTTTACTTAACAAAATTTTCAAATCGTATACGCCCATTTCAACATTACTGTTTTCAGTTGTGGTGGGTATGGAACTTGCTATTTCATGGCTACGAGATCAATGTCTTTTCCAGTAGTGGCAAACTGGCAGCCGAATAGTTAGCGGCGCTCTTGACTTTGGTTCAACTGTTCGTGGGTTCGAATCCCATCTTGGGAAATTGGTGTTTTTAGTGGTTCGGAATCCACTTCAAGTCATAGATTCGGGTCAAATTAGTCCTCGTGTCCAAAAATGACAGTTGAGCAAAAACAAACCAAACCTTTTCCATTAAGGCTACCGTGACATAAGCTAAACCAAATTATTGTAAGCATCTCATCCTTATTACAATAGAAGAATTGATTCTCATTGTTTTAGAAAAATATTCAAGCAGTGTGTGTAATTTTTTTGTTTGCCAAATATAAAAAGAAAAATTATAGATTATACAAATCTGAAAACACCAGGAAAAAATTATTACAATCGAAACATATGAATAGTTTAATCTGAGAATCAATCTTATGTATTTTATTTTCTCAAAATGATAAGTCTTTATCAAATTTAAGATGAAATGCAAATCTGTAAATATCACTTAAAAATTTATATTCAATAATTTGAATTTTATTTCCATGTTAGATTCATTAGAATCTGGATTTCTTATATATTTTAAATGAAATTTGGCTTCCTCAATAAAACCTTAATATAGTTGATTTCATTGTACCAATAAATATAATGGCTTCAATGTGTTTTCTTGAATTGGCAGCTGAATGATTAACATTCTAGCTTTCAGACATATGTTCACTCCTGAAAATGATTTCCAAAATATCTTCTTCTTCATTGGCCTGACAGCCCAGGGTGGGCCTTTGCCTTCCTCAGAAGTGCATACCAGGACCCCCTATTTTTGGATAAGGTCATCCAGTTTGTCACTTTTAGTGTTTTTAGGTCGTTTTCAAGGCAGTCACGCCATCGGAGTTTCGGTCGTCCTCTTCTTCTGGTGCCAATGGGGCGAGCCAAGAAATTTTTTTCGTCACCCGATTGTCGTTCATTCGGCTCAAATGTTCTGCCCATTTTAATCTCTGTATTGTGATAAATTTAACAATATCTGGTTCTTTATATAGTTTATAGAGCTCAGAATTAGTTCTTTTTCGCCATGTATTCTCACATTTTATTCCACCAAAGATGCTTCTTAAAGTTTTCTTTCGAAAATGGAGATGGTTTCTTTGTCCTTCTCAGTCAATGTCCACGTTTCAGATGAGTAAGTGAGAATAGGCCGAATCAAGCATTTGTATATCAAAATATTTTTTTCGACTGACGAAAGTAGATTTTAGGTGCTTTTTTAAGCAGAAAAAGCATCGGTAAGTCGCTTTTTATGGAATTTTTATGGAAAAACTTTAGGAAAGTTGTCTCACAAATTTTAAGCATGCTTCTATATACACTTTGTATTTTTACTGTTGATTTCTCAGCTTTTGGCAAAAGATTGAAAACAAGACGGTATATTATACTTCAGTCTACAATGAAAAAGGGAGCCCGTTTTTAAAGTAGGACTTGTTATTTTTAGTGTCTTTAAATCACAAACACCTACTTTTAGTTATACTTTTTTGTAGCAGCTTTTTTCCCAATAGCTTTTGTGTATGTTTCATAAGATTCTGACATTTGTCGACTTCTTTAAGACTCAAATTTTCCCTTGTTTTCCAGACTTAGGGCACAAAATTGGCTTGAGACACAAAAACGTTTGAATTCGTGTAGTTGACCTCCAGTGTATTTGCTAGTATAAGATTAAAATCTTTTGAAATGAATGACATCTCTTGGGCCAAAATAATTTGGTAAGCTAAAACCAACCAAAAGATATTGTTAAATTTATCTCAGTACAGAGATTAAAATGGGCAGGACATTTGAGCCGGATGAACGACAACCGGATGACGAAAACAGTTTTCTTGGCTCGCCCCATTGGCACCAGAAGAAGAGGACGACCGAAACTCCGATGGCGTGACTGCCTTGAAAACGACCTAAAAACACTAAAAGTGACAAACTGGATGACCTTGTCCAAAAATAGGGGGTCCTAGTATGCACTTCTGAGGAAGGCAAATGGCCACCCTGGGCTGTCAGGCCAACGAAGAAGAAGAAGAAAACCAACCAAAACCAACTTATATCCAATTTGAATAAAGTTTTAAATAAAATATTTTGGTAAGCAAAAATATTGAGGAAACAAGACCTAAAAATAATCACTGTAAAATTTATGATGCAAGTTTGTACACATCTATGTAAAGTGGTACAGAAATATATACATATGTTATATTAAATGAAAAACTAATTCCATTAATCAAAGCGCACCTTGCTTATAGATTAAATTAAATTTTTTTTCGTATATGGTGGCTGACTAAATGGACAGTTGATCAAAGTTCTTGAGATAAAAATTATCAAAAGTGCCTGTAATTTGGTGTTCATTTTTTAATCAAAGAATGATAAACTATGGATATTTTTATCGGGATAAAATTTTCAAGATTTATTTACTGGTAGGGAAAATAATACTTAACGATAGCTTGGAGAAACTTTTTCCCGATGTAATGTGAAGAGAAAAATTGCGAACAATGGCATTGATTTGGAAAAAATTTAATATTTCCTTTCATGAATTAGGTAATGTCTTTATTAAAAATATAAAAAATGTTATAAAAATTTCAAAATTATAATGCTATATAGGATAAAATTGACGAATTAAAATTGGTAATGCTATCATTCTATATTATCAAGGCTAATTGGAGAATTCTAAGGGGTACTACGTAATAAATTATGACACTTTTTTTTTACTGAAATCGATTATTAAAATGTTCCTTTAAAAATAAAACATTTTTATCCTGTAAAAATCAATTGCTATAAAAATGTTTTGAAATTAAAATATAAGCCGTCCGAAAAATCTGTTTTTTTAATGATTGCTTGTCATTTTGATTATATTAATCTTATATAAACTGTTTTTAAATTAATTTGTTTAGTTTGTTTGAAAGGAATCAAAAGCGCTCGCTATTTATGATGAAATTTCTGTCTTTTAAATAAAAAAGCACCGTGAAAAATAACACTCCATCATTTTGTTTTGAGAAGCCATTATTTTTGAGAATGCAAGGAGAACGGACGCAAATTTTCATCAAAATTTATTGAAGCATTTGTATCACTTTATTGTTATAATAGTAGCAACATAAATAAACAAAATAGGGATTTAAGACTCACAGTGGAAAGGTCTCGGGTTCGCTTCCAGGCACTGTTAAGAAATGGGGAGATAATTCCTGTATTTCTGTTTAGAACATGATAATCTGAGTGTTGGAAAGTTTCTCTGGTTTTCTCATTTGCGAGATTAAATACGATTGACAAACTAAGAAAATTTCTCCTAGAATGGGGATGTTAACATTTTTTATAACAGTTTTTCACCATTTGGCGGTTTACCATGCGTTACTATATTGGCATATTAACTATAAAATTATTGTTTCGTTCGTTCTATTTGCGATCATGTTTATGCCACTTTATTACAATTTTTATTGGTTAAAAATATCCATTATGTCATATGACGTTTTATCTACGTTACATTGTACTGAAACGGCGTCGTAAATTCGACTTGTCGGCGAATTTGCTGCCTGCTCTCCAATCGCCAATGAGTTTCGTCGCCAATGAGAAAAGAAAACCATTCACGATTTTTATCAGTAACAAAGAAGTATATTTTTGTAATAATTTTTCCATTTGTAAAAGTTTTCAAAATCATGGAAATTATTTTTTGTTCTAAATAATTAGTTTTTTTTTAAAATTTTTAATGATATTGCTTTTTCAGAACCGAATACGTTAAAAATAGAACAGAAGAAAAAGGAAAATGAAAAAGATCAGACAAAACATCCACTTTATTTAAATCGGTTAATTAATCTTATTAAATCTTTAGTTTAAATCGGTTAAGGATGGTTTAAAGTTCTCTCTGTGTGTATTACTTTTTTTAAATTTTATTTGTATCATTCCTAAGTAACTGTTTTTGCTTGTGACAAATGATTTAGTTGTATATCTTAAATATAATTCAAAATCTTAACGAAAATCCCTGTTTGAGAAGAAAGTTGAAACTATGAATTGTGCTGAAATTTAAATCTATAAAAGTTTAACATTCCACAACTCTATTATAAATTAAAATTCCTGCTTGCTTACATAAATCCTAAATACAAAAAGCACTCGTATAAAGATAAAAATCATTCAACTGAATTCTATAGTGGAAACATTATGGCTGATAAATGGAATAGAAATTGTAAAATGGGAAATAGCCTTGATTGTTGCAAAAAAGAGTTTGCAAAATGTCCACGTAAGTGACGAGCTAACGTAGGAGAAATTTTTTTTTCCTTTACAAATATTTAAGGAAAGAAGGGGAAACAATATAACAATTATCAAGAGGAAAGTAATTTCCATTGATTCAATATTTTTAATAACAGAAAATAATTGTGTTTCATTGATTTCCAATAACTGAATACAGTCATTATTCACAGAAATATCTACCCTTATTCAAACTTTATGAAAGCAAAATCTTGTTTTTGTTCTGTTATAAATTCAAGTAATTTGTTCCTTGTTTAATTAAAAGACATACTCATTTTCAATGTAAGAATAAGCCGAAATCAAACATTTTTTTATATTCTACTCTATTGAATAAAATGCTTAATTAATTATAGTGAAAAATATCTTTTGTGCCAGTAGAAAGTACTTATCTATTTCTTAAAATGAAGTGAATTTAAATAATTTAACTTTGAAATTTTCATGGTTCAAGCATTAAGCCTTTTCACAGATATCTTTTAATTAAATACTTTTGAATTGAAATTCATTAACATATATATTATGGTTGTCCAAAGCTGTCTCACAATTTGTAAATCTATCGATGTTTCTAATTATAGTTTTTGAGCAGAAAAATATAATTGTGAATGAGAATTTTTAATTTCTTATTTATATTTCTAATCCACTACCACTTAGAAAATTTCTCTCTGCTTCATCTGCAATGGAGATCTATCAAAGATTTCTCCCTTCCTGTGCCATAAATGGCACAGGAAGGAACGAACCTTTGACCTTTGCGGCCATTTCTGTGCCGAAAATGGCACAGGAATGGCCCCAAATGATAGCAATTATGTAGCGGCGCACAGAATGGCTGTGTCATCGCAGTCCCAAAGGAGTTAAGTCTTCGCGTAATTTAGAAAAAGAGACCAAGCTGATGACCTATAGAACTGACCGGCTACCATCAGAGGTATCATTTCACAAGAAGGACATTGCAACCACCACACACACATACACACAATTTTAAGATTTAAAATTTAAAAAATTGATAGCAAAATCCGTTCCTTATTATGATATATATTTATAATTTTACATATAATACATTATTATTGCTAATTTCTTAATAGTTTACACTGTTAACTGACATCATATTACATGTGCTTTGTTTTTATTTCAAAATTTAAGCATCTTAGAAATCATGTCCAGAATTTGGAACAATTTTGTCATTAATAATTCATACGACGGAAATCTTTAGTAAGCATTTTTCATTTACACCATATTTAGGTTTGTGTAATCGTATGTAAATTATAGTTTTCGTTCGTAATTGAATAAAATAAAATCTTTAACAATTAATCCATTGAAAATATTTAATAACAATCATGACTAACAGCAATATTAAAGACTATTTCGCTTCTCGGATGCAAGAGAATGTAATAAACTATCTTGATCTGTATAAAAATTAATGCTACTAAATGTTTATGTAAGTAATTTATGAATAAGAAAATAAATATGTCATGATTATAGCATGTTGAGTCTAAAAATTTTTTTAACATCATTTAAATTTTGCTATCAATTTTTTCTTTGAATTTTATGCCAAACATTAATCAATCACCATTTCAAAATCTGTTCTCGCTAAATTCTTGTAAAACATTATGAAATGATTGACTTAAATAATTTATAAGACAGTTTAGACGAATTATGTTAGTGGTCTTTGAGGAGTTTCCTTTTATGAAAACGTATTCTATTCGCATGATGCAAGGAAGGATAACTCTCAAGCACACACCATCACTGAATAGCTGCAGGTTTGGTTTTGTTTGTCGATCAATGGTCATTTTTTGCTCAAAAAACTAATTAGACCGGAAACTATGGTTTAAAGTGCATTCCGAGCCCCTACAAACATCTGAATTAAAGGTAGGATTCGAACCCTCGAACCATTGAACAGAAGGAAAGAGGTTAACCATTCAAAGCTACCAATTGAGGCTCTGGCACCCATCATTCCACGCATAGCGTGAACACGAGAACAACAATAAAATAAATAAATTTAAAAATATTTATGTAAAACAGCATTATTTAAAATTTTTTATGTGTATACTGTGTTGTCGCCAATTGGCGACACTAATTTTCGCTTGGCGAGATTTGCGCCAGTGAAATGGAAAAGTACCGGACTGATTAATGTGCAAGACTATGGGTATGTATTATATTTAGTAAATTTAACAAGAAATTATACATCCTTTTTTATATTAAATTTTAGGGTCTCCAAAACGAAGGAATCGATTTCATAAAAAAATCTATGGTAAATCGATGATTGGTTTAGAACAATTAGGATAACGGACATAGTCTTGTAACGGATTATATTCATCAACTCATCACCCATTGTATATTCTAAAAATGTACATGGGTTAATAAAGTCCAATTATATGTGACTATACCCTATTGGTAATATTTGTATTAAGTATTCCCTCGTATAAAATAGTAAAATACCTGTAATATTATTTTTAAGGCTTATATCTTCAAATTTAAGTTAAATAATTTTTTTTATACATTTGACATCATTTTCTTAACATCCCATTCAATTTATATTTTTCTTGGTTGACAGTTGAGTCATAGAAATGGAAAAGATATTCATACCGGATGAAAAGTATGAAAAAAGTACACATTTATCTTCATTTGTATTTGAGATGAAAGTTGAGAAATTCAATTTATTTCGCGGTGACAGGTGGCTGCTTTCCGATGCAAAGTAAACAAAATTGAAACCTCAGCCGCTCTATTAAACATATTGCATTTGGCGACGAAAAGCAGAGATTTTATTTGATCTCATAAAACTGTCTTGGGGGCATCCAACGCACACGAAAACAATTATTTTAGGTATATGACACCACCTCTAGAATATTTTATTTGTATTATTTTTTTTAATTTTATACATTTGGTTTGATATAAGTCGTTTCATTTTTCGGAAACTAATTTGACATTCAGCAATTTTAATTGATTTCGGAAATGTTAAATATAATAGTGAAAGAATTTTGTGCATATTATATTCTTGATATGCAATTACTTTAACATATATATATATATATATATATATATATATATATATATATATATATATATATATATATATATATATATATATATATATATATATATATATATATATATATATATATATATATATAAAGCAAATATTTTTTAATTTTATAATTTTTTTAAATTTTTAAATTTTGTTTAACTTTGCATTGCTTCTTTAAGTTAGCAAAAATGTAATATAAATGAATGAAATAAATGTTTACCTCAAAATATTTCTTATGCTAATATTTTTTATGATTAAAAGGTGGATTAATTTGAAATAAATTTTTTATTTAATGAGAGAGAGAATTAAATTTTAACTACTTGTAATTTATGTATACATAAAAGAAAGAAAATATTATTCCTGAAACGGAAGAGAAATAAATCTCTTAAAAAATCTTTGTAACTTATTTAAGCTTATCAATTGATATTATTATAAAATAAAGAATATTATTTCTGAAACGAAAGTGAAATATATCTCATAAAAAACCCTTGTAACTTTTTTAAGCTTATCAATTGATATTATTATAAAATAAAAATATTATTCCTGAAACGGAAGAGAAATATATCTCATAAAAAAACCCTTGTAACTTATTTAAGCTTATCAATTGATATTATTATAAAATAAAAATATTATTCCTGAAACGGAAGAGAAATATATCTCATAAGAAAACCCTTGTAACTTATTTAAGCTTATCAATTGATATTATTATAAAATAAAAATATTATTCATGAAACGGAAGAAAAATATATCTCATAAGAAAACCCTTGTAACTTATTTAAGCTTATCAATTGATATTATTATAAAATAAAAATATAATTCCTGAAACGGAAGAAAAATATATCTCATAAGAAAACCCTTGTAACTTATTTAAGATTATCAATTGATATTATTATAAAATAAAAATATTATTCCTGAAACGGAAGAGAAATATATCTCATAAGAAAACCCTTGTAACTTATTTAAGATTATCAATTGATATTATTATAAAATAAAAATATTATTCCTGAAACGGAAGAAAAATATATCTCATAAAAAAACCCTTGTAACTTATTTAAGATTATCAATTGATATTATTCTAAAATAAAAAATATTATTCCTGAAACGGAAGAGAAATATGACTCCTGAAAAACCTTTGTGACTTATTCCAGCTTATCAATTGATATCATTATAAAATAAAAATATTGTTCCTGAAACGGAAGAGAAATGCACCTCATAAAAAAGCTTCATTACTTATTTAAGCTTATTAATTTATATTGTTAAAAAATAAAAAAATATTATTGTTAATACAGAAGAGAAATATTCCTCATAAAAAAGCTTTATTACTTACCTGAGCTCCTTTTTTATTAATAATTTAACAAAATGATAAACATGAACATATAATATGAAAATACATCTAGGACAATCGAACTGTCGAAGATTTTCTTTAGTATTTTATATTTACCGTGTCTCTTTTCTAAATGATTTTTAATAGATAATTGACTATATTTCCGCATTGGAAGAAAGAAAACTGCGGAAAACTCTCAAACACCGCCACCTCGAGGGATCGTTTCGGCCTTAAGAGTAGGACTGCATTCCTTGAAGTGGAAGATCTTTAATAAAACCAGCTCGTTTTAATAACAGGAAATTTATGTGCTTGGGAGTTTTCCGGGATTTTTCTACCATTTGTGATATTTAATTATGACCCACCAACTATAACAGAAAATGGGTGTGCTTGGGAGTTTTTCGGTTTTTTTCTACCATTTGTGATATTTATATAATGACCTAACAACTATAACAGGAAATGAGTGTGCTTGGAATTTTTATTTTTTTTCCTACCATTTGTGACATTTAATTTTGACCCACAAACTATAACAGGAAATGGGAGTACTTGGGAGTTTACCGGTTTTTTTCTACCACTTGTGATATTTATATAATGACCCACCAACTATAACAGGAAATGGATATACTTGGAAGTTTTCCGATTTTTTCTTACCATTTTTGATATTTAATTATGACCCACCATCAACGAAATATCCTTTTAGACATCGGATTCTAGTTGAAGGATTTTAAATAGTATTTCATTAGCTTTCAATCATTAGGATCGTTTTCCTGAAGTACGTGTGAGTAGAAAGCATAATGGATACATCATTGTTGAAGAATGGTTTGGGTTCGAACCGAAAATCATCCACTCCGAAAATCGTTGCTTCATCACTGGGTCATGGTAAACTTGAGAAATATATAAATTTACAAAAAACTGACAATGCTGAGCAAACACATTAATTGGTTTACAGGGTTACTATCATGATTGAAATTATTTTGCCTAAGGTTTGGTTTGTTTGTCGCTCAACGGTCATTTAGACCGGGACCTTCGTTTTAAAGTGGATTCCGAACCACTACAAACATCCATGCCCAAAGTGGAATTCGAACCCACGAACTGTTGAAGCGAATGCAAAAACACTAATCATTCCGCAGCCAGCTCAGCTATTTTGCTGAAAAGAAAAGTCAAAATGATTCAAAACATTTTCCCCATTGAAAGCAATTTCATTTTTTTTCTATTTATGTCAGTATAATTTTATAAATCAAATATTACCATAATATATGATAATCTTATGATATATATGATATGATAGATATATATATATATATATATAGTATATAGATATATAATGGGCAAATGGGTAATAATTTCTTGGTAGTCATTGTGATGAACATATATATTTAGGTATGATGACACCTATATATATATATAGTATATAAATCATATATATATATATATATATATATATATATATTTGATTATATATATATATATAAGTTTGCATATGGTATATATGTTTATATATGGTAATATAAGTTTGATTTTAACTTTAGTATTTAGGTGTTAATTTTTTTTCAAAATATGAGGAAAATAATACTAGGAGATATTTATAAGTAATTATATCTAGATTTGAAATAAATTAATAAAAATATCTAATTCATATTTAAATGTGGCAATCCTAGATTTAAAACTTCGTACACTAAAAGCAAAAATATTAAACGCAAGAGCTGAAATATAAAACGTAAGTGCGATAATTCGGCTATGACATTTGGAATTAAATCGCACATTTGGTGACATATTTTTCTCAAGGCTAGTTAACAGGCTAATGCGTAAGTATACCCAATTTTTTTGATTATTTCTGCAGTTAAATCAAAAAAAGTAACTTCTAAAATTTACTGAAAATTTTGCAATTTATACCCAAAAAATATTTTTATAATTCTGATATCAATGAACAATTCCAAACTAAAATAAGGAAATTAAAGATTTTAATTTCTTTCAAAATAGAACTAAAAATAAACTAATACCGTTTTGCAGTGATGGCCACCCATCTTGTCTAGTAGTCAGTGTGCCTGACTGTGGATATGGAGGTCCTGGGTTCGAATCCCGGTTCGGGTATGGATGTAGATTCTCTCTCTATCTATCTTGTCTTTGTCCCTTCCTTGTATGAATGAGGTTGTGAATGGTTGCCTACCCTATAAACAGGTACCTATGGCATGTGTGTACTGAAGAAGTCGGACTCCACACCAAAATAGGGTTCAGTTGGAAAAGTGGAGCAGCACACCTCATAATGCCAGCTTAGCTGGCACACGACAACAACAACAACATGGGAATGATGGTTAGTTTTGTTTTAATGGTCTCGACAGATATACATACAAACATAGCGCTGCAGACGAGGTCCGGTCTGCACCTCGCGACAGACACAGTGACTCGTAAAGGTCTTAGAAAATCTCTTTTGAATATTAACCACCGAATGCCTTCGGGAAAATAATGTTCATAAACAATGGATCGGATTCATGTGTTGTAGTTATGTTGAAAAGATTCTCGAGCTCTTACTTCAATTAATCAGTTGATGAAAACCGAAAACAAAATCTCTCAAACCTGCTCAACAGTAGATGAGTTCGAACCCAAGACCTGCTGAATCCTGTGAGTAAGGTGACTGATAGGAATGAACCACCGTGAGCATCAGAAAAAGATTCATTTATCAACCAACAAAACGAAGCTATTTGAAAACTTCTAAGCAGCTACCCTGATTGCGAGCAGAAATTAAAGAATATTACAATAAACTCAGTGCTCTGGGCTCTCATAATCGCAGTTCAACCTATTTTAGGGGTTGGTTTTATAGTCAGAGACTAACGAGAAATAGCCCCTTCAGCCAAATAGCCAATCTGAACATAGCTAAAGATGCTGTGGAACCACATTACCAGAAACAATGTCTTGACCCATCACACGATCTAGATGGTGTCATTTTCCATCCGGATTTGCCGGTTCTTGTAAATAAGCGATCTGATATTCCCCACAATCTGAGGCAGGTGGCCTTTGAGAGAATTGGAGAAATATCGAGCGATGCCATACAGGTTTATACGGATGGCAGTAATGATGAATTCAATCGTACTGGCAGCGGAATTTACATCAAACAGCAATATAGTGTCTTAAGGCTGAAAAAGAGAAATCCCGATTATTGCTCGGTGTTCTGTAGTGAGCTTATTGCCATAGAGGAAGCCCTGGACTCCCTGAATTCACTTCCTCATGGAGCTGAGATTTGGATTTTATCTGATAGTAAAAGTGCAATACAGCATTTGGGCTGATGGAAACAAGTGAGAGACAGGACTGGGGTTTCAAATGTTCAAACGGTTGTCCGTATCGCATCATATTCACCTACAGT
The DNA here is from genome assembly GCA_037975125.1 of Latrodectus hesperus. Lineage (NCBI taxonomy): Eukaryota > Metazoa > Arthropoda > Arachnida > Araneae > Theridiidae > Latrodectus > Latrodectus hesperus. The sequence continues at coordinate 69,302 of JAJQOW010000619.1, read as the reverse complement.
GTATTCTTTCCAACGTGGAACTCAAGGAGAATGAGATTGCTGACACTTTGGCCAAAGTTTGTGTGGTTGAAGACGGTGTGCCGTCGGCACATCTCACATTTCAGGAGATTCACTCAAAGATTAAACACGGAAATAAAACCACTTGGATTGTCCCTCCTGAGCATCATTGGTACCGCTGCACGTGTCCAGGTGCTTCCCTGGCTACTGGTCTTAATAGACAAGAAGAAATGGCTATTGCCAGTTTTAGAAGTGGCCATCTTAGTAGCTTGAAATTCATTGAGGTACTTAGAAATTTGAAATTTGCTCCAAGTGCTTAGGTTAACAGGCCTCTCCTGAACCTATTCTTCAATGCCTTGGTCTCTCCGGGAGGGATCTGATGGAGGATCCACTTATGGTGCTGGACTTATTGAAGGTGTACGCGCTCATGGACCTGGTCTAGTGCTGCTGACCTCGGGGGCATGCAACAACAACAGAAATTAAAAGCTCAACTCCTCTGTTTCAAAGAGCTAGTTTAACACAAACTTACGGTAGGACTTGAATTTCTGTGTTAAGCATGTCGGTCTCACTTTCAAAGGACCAGTAAAATAGCATTGATTCAGGGTTAGCAAACTTTGTGGGACCAGAATACCACCGGATGCCCAGTCCACTCCATCTTGCCAAAAGTGGATTTGAACCAACACTGCTAACCAAGACAAATAACGATTTTTGTAGCGGGACAAGATCTATTTCCAAGTTACCTGCATAGAATAGGAGTACTACCCACTTATAGCTGTGCATGTGGAGAAGAAGGCACTCCAATTCATTACAATACATCATGCCCCATCACGAGTTCCTATCATTTTACTATCCCCAGAGACAAGCTGAAAAGTGCCTGGCTCAAGAACATCATCATCAACAAGTCTGCAAAGCTATAAGTTATTAACCTTATAAACTTTTCTCCTTGAATATAACAACTTAATAATTCCAGAGGAATAGGAAGATAATGATGACTGTGACGGTGATAGACTTCACCTGGAAGAAAATGAGCTGTAAAATCCACATACTCCACTTCTACATTTAGGCCTTCTCCTCTCTATTTGTAATATTTCGCCTGTTTTTCATCTGCTTGTATATAGTTCATAATTATTTGTTTGCTATTTTCTCACCATCATTCCAGTACTCTTACTTGATAACTTAATCACAATTATTATCAACATATTGTATTGACCTATTTTATAATGCATTATGTATAACATATCTAAACTGTTTGTATATATAGTTTAGAATTTCATATGACCTCAAGAATTTTACCTCATGAATTTGTCGTAAGTGCAGGTGTGTGTATTCAATTCTGATTTATCATTTTTAATTCCCTTTTGTATTTCCATTTATTTTCTTTATTTCTTGTATTCATGCAATTTGATATGTATTTTATATGCCTGTCTAACCACATCCTCCCATCTATTTTGTATGATACTTAATTTGAATGCTTCTTATTTGCCCACATTTTAACTTTCAATTGCAATCCAATTTGCATGTTAAAGAGTATACTTTACAAACCCTCTTTACTGTGTAAAAGTAATAATTTCCAGTGTCTCCATATGATTGCAAGCATAATTGTATTGTCTTGTACGTACTTTATTCCGCTTTCTTTTCTCTCTGGCGGTTCCATCAAATCTGGTATAACCCTTTCAGAGTTAGGTACAGAGACCTCTACTGGTGTTTACTTTACTTTTTTCTCTCAGTTAAACCGTTACTTTTATTCATTATGAAAGATGAACTTTAAACTGAACCTCAGAATAAAATCATCCATTGAATATTTTAACGCAACATATGCGTAGAAATATAATGCTGGTTCTAGTCAAATAATGCGCTTTTTCCAACTTGCCCATGGCCTTTTAATTATTGAATTAAATTGATTTAAAAATGAAATCCATTACTACAACGAAATCATCCTACTGTTCACTCAATTGTTTTTATTAACGGTGGGCATTGGATGACAACAAGGGCCGGAAACTCCAACTCATTTGTCGTTACCCAATGGACACCTGTGAACCAAGTCACGGTGGCGAGTAGCCTTACCCACACCACATCACCACAGACCCCTTTATAGGGTGGGCCACACTCCTACCTCATCTCAGAAGAAAGGGCAGAGAAACACAGAGAGAAAGTAACATCTATGACCGAACCGGGATTCGAACACGGGGCCCACAGCTCAGGAGTCAGGAACGCTAACCACTCAGCCATCGGTCGGCTATTTATTCAAAATGCAATATTGAGAAAGATTAAAGCAAAATTATTTGGCAAATGACACAGTACACAAAAATAAAATGATAGAAACAACAGCCTCTTCAGAATTGTGGGTGATGTCAATTAGAATAGCCTCCTTTTTCGATCATATCCACTGCCACAAGCCTTCGATTAGAGTAATATGCTTTGAATACATCGTTGGGGTGGTAATATAATTTTGATTTGAACCATACGAATTCATTTTAAATCAATTGAATGAATCAAAATATATTTTGTTAGTGATTACTATGATTTTGAATACATATTTTTTATGTTTAAAACGTTGTGACTTGAGTACCCACAGCTTAATATAATTTAAAGAAACATTTTCGTCAAGATTTCATTCATAATGTAAAATGTTTAAAATAAATTCGTTAAGATTGTAAAAGACTTGAGAAATATAATAATCCTCTCAAAATATATTTACCTTTTATTTATGATACATTGACAATGTCTAAAAATGGTCCACGAAATTTCACACAGATTACATTGAAATTGAAATTTAGTTTACAATATTTATTTTTAGGGATCATCTGCAGTAGGAGCTCTTGGTAACAATGCATTCGATAGCATTGTTTACTTGGATAGAGAGACAATAGGATCACTGCCTGATCCTCTTCCAACATAAAACATTTATGTCCAACAAACATTTCTTTTAGATTCAAATCCACGCATGTTTTTCCTTCACGGATTTAGATCAATGATAAATAAGAAAATAATGCTATAATCCGATAAAATTCTATAAAAAAATTATTTTCTCTGCTTTATTTACGTCATGTGGGATTAACGTTGAGTTATAGTTACTATATCTTAACAGATTTCCGTTCTAAAAAGAAATCTTTGCACAAGAAAGTTATTAATAAACAAATTTAAGGATATTTGAGAATATAGCGTTGGTATTTATACTATTTTTTTGCATACCAAAGTATTTTTTAACTAGTAAACTATAACCATCTGTAGTCGCTATATCCAATAACCTTATGAAAAAATGAAACGAATTAAAGCTTCAAATTCAACTATATATATATATATATATATATATATATATATATATATATATATATATATATATATATATATATATATATATATATATTTTAAATATGTGAAATCACATATTTTATTTAACTAAATATACCAAATTGCATTTAATATTATTGTGTTTATTTTCTGAAGTAATCTACAAAATTTTATTTACTGCATTTTTCTTCAATAGAATTTTTCAATTTCCTAAGAAGTTATCTGATTAGTCATTAACTTTTTCAAAATTGATTTATTGAAAATAATAACTGAATCTTGTTATTTTTTTCTAATACCCGGAAAATTTAAAAACATTAAATTAATCTTTGTTGTATTTTTGTACTGTTATATTCACAGATGAGGTCTTATTCAACTCTTGGAAATTGCAAAAGCAATCGAGATGTTTCTTTACATATGTTGAAAAAAAGAAAATATATAAATTACGCCTTGATTTTAATTTACTTAATCCAAATTTTTTCTAGTTAAAAATTTAAAAAAGCATATATAGTCGCTCTGCTGATTTCTACAAACACTGACGAGCTTACAAACTCCTACTAATTCCTAACATAGTTGCCCACGATGTGCGCTACCCAACTAATAATTTCGTCGCCACAAATGCATGGTATAAACTTCACTTGATATGCATGTTTTCATCAAGGTGTTGTAGCAACATATAGTAGAGCTCCAATTATCCGAATCGGCGATAATCTTAATCGTTTTCAAAATTTTAGAAAAAGAAATAAGAGTGAATTTGAGAAGTTAAAAATGATTAAATGGAAAAAGTTAAAAAAAAAAAAAGGTATGAGAAGGGAGAAAAGAAAAATGATGCTTGACTTGAAGAATTCAAAAACATTCTTTAGAAAATTCTTGGACGTTCAGAAGTTTGTCGTGAAGATATATGAGAATGGATATGAGACAGACCCTGGACTTTCAATTGCCAATGATGGTAAACTTATTGAAAGTGTCAAGGAAGAAGATGACCTTAATGCTCAAGTTGAAGCAGACATGAGACAAACAGCAAGTGAAGCTAGCTTTCAAACGGCTTTGAAGTGGATGGGGTGTCAGCCTGAGTATGACCATATGCAAATTCATACTGCCAAGTGAATGTGCGGCTTTGCTGCCCGAAAACGTATGAAGACAGTGAAACAGCTTATTCTGACCGAGATGTTCCGTAAGCAATAACTTTCATTTACAGCACTGTACATACATATTTTATTAATGTACAGCTCCGACCAACTTGTCTAGTGGTCAGCGTGCTTGACTATGGATAAGAAGGTCCTAGGTTCGAATTCCGGTTCTGGCATGGATGCACTTTCTCTCTCTATTTATCCTGTCTTTGTCCCTTTCTTGTATGAATGAGGTGTGAATGGTTGCCTACACTGTAAACGGGTTTCTATGGCATGTGGGTACTGAAGAAGTCGGACTCCACACCAAATATGGTTCAGTTAATATATTTTGGGTATAAATTGCAAAATTTATTGAAAATTTTGCAATTTATACCCAAAATACATTTTTATAATTCTGATTACAATGAACAATTTCAAACTAAAATTAGGAAATTAAAGAGATTTTAATTTCCTTCAAAATATAACTAAAAATAAACTAATATCGTTTTGCATGGGAGTGATGGCCGTCCATCTTGTCTAGTGGTCAGTGTGCCTGACTGTGGATAAGGAGGTCCTGGGTTCGAATCCCAGTTCAGGCATGGATGTACTTTCTCTCTTTGTCTATCCTGTCTTTGTCCTTTCCTTGTATGAATGAGGTGTGAATGATTGCCTACCCTATAAACGGGTCCCTATGGCATGCGTGTAGAGCAAAGTCGTACTTTCACCTACATGGTGCTCTGATTAAAACGAAAGACGCTTCCAATCGACTTAATTCGCATAGCATAGTGAGCTTGGCTTGTCCAAGTGTCATTAGTAAACAACAACATTGATGTACAGCACTTGTAAGCACCTTAACACATAAAATTGTTGCCATTTCAATTCATAAAAGTAATTTTTCTTTAAAAATATCTAGTCTTTTTTTTCCTTTTTTCACCATGTAATAGTTAATTTAAATGACCACGTTTTCAGAGAAAATTAATTATTCGAATTTTTGATTTTCCAAATGGGGTCCATTCCCAACTGATTCGGATAAATGGAGTTCTATTGTAGTCAATAAAAGTAAAATGTAAAGTCCATGTAATAAATTGAAATAAATCTAATAAAATTATTTCTTGAGCATCGACGAATATAAGCGGATTTTAGTAGATGGCAAATAATATCTTCATATCGCAAAAGGTTAGGGGATGCCCTGTAAAATCTCTAGCATTCCAATTCCTAGAAAATCGAATGCAATGCCATTTCTCATTATTATACAGAGGCTCGAATCGCACCTACAGAATTCATTTTCAAAAAAGCTTACTTTTATTGCAAAACAGCTGTAAATTTAACTACAGAATACTGATAGCACGTCGAAAATAATCTAACGAATGAAGATTGTAATAAAGCTCCTGGACATAGAATTCTTATTTCGTTTGAGAAGTGATTTTATAGGTTAATATGCATATATTTCTATGGTTGGTTTTTACTGAGGGTTATTTATATGGAAATGGGGATTTAAAATTTAGAGTGGATACTGGACCATATCACGATTTCATTCCCAAAGCATTTACCATAAAAGTATTCTTCTAAATTAAAAAAACTCAAAACGATACCAGTACATTTTAATATGAGAATATGTTACTCATACGACGAGCTTTTTTTATGTCCACATTCTTATCTCTTAACACAATGACCGAATTTGCATTGCTTTTCTTCCAGAATATCGATATTGTGAAATAATCGATATCACGATAGCAATGCGAGTGGAATTGTTGTCGTACACACTTCCTGTAAAGGTTGCATGGAATTATAAACAAATCAAACAATTGATTTTCCAAAAATATTCGTCGGGAATCTCAACAAGACTGTCTTTTGTATCTTTAAATTTGTTTTTGCATGTATTAAGATTTCTTCAAGGATTTTGTATTAAACTGTTTCTAAGTATATTTGAAAGTTTGAATCGCTTGTATGAATTGATAATTCTTTTACAAAAACATCGAGAACTTTATTTATTATTTATATTATAAATACATACCAATTTTGCATTCACCTTTGTGTTTCTTATGTTTTTTTTTTTTTTTTTTTTGATTATTTCGTTGTGTTTTATTTTTTGCCATACACAGATATAGTTGCTTATATACAATGCTATAGTACGAAAAAAAGTCATTAATTCAATTTTTTTTAACTCTATAAAATCATTATTTATAATTATATTCAATATAAAATTTAGGCATTCATTTTGACAAGTATAAACAAAATAGTTTGTTTTCTATAAATTTGTCGATAGAGAAAAGGCAACAAAAAATGTAAGAAATATTTTAATATTTTAAATTTTCCAATTCTAGGAAATCTTTTTTAACTGAAAGATAAATTTAAAAAATGAGTGAAATCACGTGCCTTTACAAATTAAATAATAAATCGTATTTATGAATGGTAGTAAAATTTGATTTAGTTTATTTGTAGCTCAGTGATCTATTTATGCATACGATGGCTAATTAGACCGGAACGTATAGTTTTAATGGAATTCAGAATCAGTGATAACATCCAATCCCACAGTTCGAACCCACGAACTGTTGAACCAAAGTACAGATAGCTAATCATTCGACTGTCACTTCAGCAAACAATTTTTGAATTGCATTAGGAAGAAGACGAACGCAAGAGCAGTAATGAACTAAAAACAACCTTAATTAGTAGCAGTAATTAACTATAGACTGTCTCATTCTCTTCATAAATTGAGTATCGGTGGCCACAATTCACTGTCGAACTGTGGACATCACAACGAATTGAAGACGTTAAGACTAAAATTTCAGGGAATCCAAGATATTTATTTGAGTCTTTGAATTTCTTATTGATGAAGATTGAAATCAGGCGACAGAGGAGGTTACATGCTTTTTCATTTTAACCAAATTTCTCCAGCTTAAAATGTTGTTGTTGTTATTTATAACTCATGGACAGGCCAAGCTCGCTAATCAACGACAATGCGAAATTAAGTCAGAAGGATGCGTCTTTCGTTTAACTAGAGGACCACGAAGTTGAAAGTAAGTCTATGTTCTAAGACTCCTCCGATAGATGGCACCAACAGAGGATCCACTCCCTCAATTTTGGCTTTGATCTAAAAGGGGAGGAAATTTTTGGCAGACATTTTACCCATGGTAACTGCTCAACGACCGACCACAGGATTTTCACAAATTTAAGGCTGTGAGAAAACGAGCGTGATGATGGGTTACACGATGCGGTCAAGGCAGTCGGATGATGGCCGTTCTGGTGTCACTATATGATGTTTCTGTGACGTAGAAATAAAATGTATTATCTGACGTCATAGATATTTTAAACCAATGAGAATTTGCTTGAATCCATTTCCGATCGACTACTCAAATCTTGATTAAATTATTTTTCATTGCTTACAAATATTAGAATTTTTCTTTACAACACATATTATTCAGAAATTCATCACCAACCTCAACAATATAAACAAGAGTAAAGATCAATTTTCTTTAGTTAAGGGAATTTATTATATTAATAGTAAGTAGAATACTCATAATATTTCAACTATTTATAATATCAAATATTAGCAATTAAACAATTAAATTTGTTAAAAATTTCAATGCAATAGGATTATGTACTTAAAGCAAATATTTAATTATATAAAAATTTGGCTTTATTTATTAGTCAATAAAAATTTTATATTTTCAGTAACAGTCTTTTTTGAAAAGTTTCATCAAGCATATATGAAATTTCTTTAATTATATGACTTCTTGTGTACTTATCGATAAAGAACTGTCTTTAGAATCCATTTGGTAGTCTATCTAAATGAAATAAAATTAGTGAACAAATGAGAAGAGTACAAAAATTTGAATTACACAAACAATTATTCTTTTAAAAAGGTGCAAAATTACTTCTATAAAAAGATTTATTATAAGTTTATCTGTTCAGTTTTGAAATTATATAATTTATTTCCATTTCAAATTTCTAACATGAGATATATGAAGCCTGAAATATGTAGCTCCTAAAACTCTTTGAAACTCCAATTAAAACTGTCGCGCGCAACTTTGCCAGATATTTCAAACCTGTGGAAATCAAAAATCGCCGTGCGTTCCAACCATTTTCTGACGTAACTACGACTTAAAAGACGTCATTTCATTGGATGTGTTTTACGCGCGACGAGTAGATCATCGCGGACGACACATGGCGAGCGATAATCGGTGCATTTGTGCCCAGCCTAACGAAAACGGATATCACATGTACTTTGTAGGTTGTTGATATCACTCGGAATAGAACTCAGCCCTTAAGAACCGAAGGTTGATGCCCTAATCACTAGGCTACCACGGCCTTGCTTAAAATGTTTTGCCTTACAACTAGTCAGAGAGAGAGAGAGAACTTTTATTGTTGTTGTCGTGTACCAGCTAGACTGGCAATATGGGGTCCGCTGCTCCACTTTTCCAACTGAACCATTTTAGGTTGGAGTCCAACTTCCTCAGTACACACATGCCATAGGTGTCCGTTTATAGAGTAGGCAACCATTCACAAACCATTCACAACCCATTCATAGAAGGAAAGGACAGAGACAGGATAGATAGAAGGAGAAAGTACATGCTGCCCGAACCGGGATTCAAACCCAGAACCTACCTATCCGCAGTCAGGTGCGCTGACCACTAGACAGGTTGGGCGGCTGAATTTTTATTATGAACAATTATGCTATAATGAAGAGACCAAAGTTGTAGCAAATGAGGAAATAGTTTAAAGTCTAATAACATAAATTGTATCTAAAGAAGTATATAAGGTGAAGATTTCAGTTTGGTGTGTTTTGATTGGTTCGTTCATTACAATACGGTTACATTTTGTGCCACAGAAATCGAATACCACCAAGACCTTCAGTTTAAACTGAGTTTTGATGCACTACAAACATCCTTATCTCAGGTGGAAGTACTACTGCTTATCACTCAGCTGCCATCCCTCGCCGTGTCCTAGTGGTAAAATACTTCTCTGCAAGGGCCACGGTGCCCTGGTTGGTTTTTGCGTCGTTCTCATTATTGGAAGGTAGTGAGTCCCAGCTTAATCGAAAATCCGGGTGTTCGCTAATGGTGGATGGAGCACATTAAACCTAAGAGTAGTCGCAGTGTCCTCCAAGTGAAATGATACTTCTGGGTTGGCAGCCAAGTATTGAGATCTTCTGCTTGGTATCTGCTTCAAAATCACGAAGACTCCACTCGGCTGCTTTTTTCTAACTGGTAGAGCCCATCTGAGGGTTAGATACAGGGAAGCATGCTGATGTAACAACATCTCTCTTCACAGCAAAGGGTGCCTGTTTCTATCCCAGGCATTGCTCAAGAATGGGAAGTAGATGTTGCACCACTGCTTTCTGCCTGTATGTCTTTCGGGCGATGCTTGGGATATTTCTAGTATAACACATGAGTACGGCCTACTCTCTATGAAACGTCCACTAGGAAGATAATCACAAGGTGGACGTTAAAATTCCTTGGAAATTAAGCATCATAACGAGGTGTCAGAACTGCGCTTACAGAAGTTTTTAATACATATATATATATATATATATATATATATATATATATATATATATATATATATATATATATATATATATATATATATATATATATATATATATATATATATAAATATTTTTGATATTCCTTAATACATATTTCCGATTATCTCTACCATTGAATAAAATTTCAGAACGACGAAAACCTGACCCTGATCATAGAGGAACAGTGTCAAAAGATTTTCATTTTCAGAATCTTTTATACATATAGTGTAATATAAATTGTATTTCAATTGTATTAAAACTATAAAATTATATAGTTTATATATTCAATTAAATTATATTTTCATTATTTAGTTCTTATTATAATTCTAACTAAAATACGACTTAATTAAAATATTTTTAGCAATATTTAATAAAAGTAATAATATTACATTTCGCCGCCCATCTTGTCTAGTGGTCAGTGTGCCTGACTGCGGATAAAGAGGTCCTGGGTTCGAGTCCCGGTTCGGGCATGGATGTAATTTCGTTCTCTATCTATCCTGTCTTTGTCCCTTCCTTGTGTGAATGATATGTGAATGGTTGCCTTCCCTATAAACGGGTTCCTATGGCATGTGTGTACTGAAGAAGTCGGACTCCACACCAAATATGGTTCAGTTGGATAAGTGGTGCAGCGCACCCTATATTGCCAGCCTAGCTGGCACACGACAACAACAATATTACGTTTTAATATTTGATACTAGTATTAACTATTAGGTTTTAGTAATAAAACAAGTTATAAATGATATTTTTAATTTCATTTTGAATTGGAAGAGTTACAATTTCTGTATTTTAATGAAGAAGTTACTTTCATATTGAATCCGCATTTGAATCAGCTTTGTGTGTTTTGAATGAAGTTTCCTGTTTTGCTTACAAGTCTAGACCGTTGTACGTGTGTGTGTGTGTGTACCAGCATACATATCTGTGCTTAGTACAAAGTTTACTGGTTAAGATGGAGCTGATGGGGCAAGGTGGTTGTTTCATGGTAATTTAGAAGCAGGTACAGATCAAGCATAAGACCACCAATGACCGACCTACCCCAACTACGAGTAATATTTTGCATGGAGGACGCTACTATCACGACCTATTTAATATGCCCCAGTACCTTCTGTGAATACGAAGAATCTTCCCATAAATCGGGAATCGAATTCATTGCCTTCCGATAAGGATAACGACATCCTAACTAAGTCTACCACGGCCCCTCAAGTATGAGTTTGTTTGAAAAATGCGTTGATCTTATGTTCGTACCAATATTCAATATACAGCTAGAGGGCCACCGTGCTCAAGTCAAAATATCAGCATTCTCACTGAAATTGTCAGGGAAAAGATTTTTCGGACATTTATTACTCGAGCCTTAGTTTAAAATGGTAATTTAAAATAAGTTCTGGTATTGTGATTGGTTATGCTTCACATTTCGTTGTTGCAAAAGCATTTTCTCCCAGAAACATAACACAATGGTTAAACCTGTCTATTAGAATCGAAGTATTCCATTGATCATGCAAGCCCTTGCTTTTCTGTTCATCGGGTCGTGGGTTCGATTCCCATCTAAGGAACAAATGCCTATTATCATTTAGAACTAACGTATTACTAGAAGCAGTGGTTTTGCATACAAAAAATCGATAGAAGTTAAGAACATTCCAAACCAAAGACTTTTATTTATTTCGATTGATTTATCAGCTCTATTTAATTTGATTTTAATATTATTTCTGTATGCTTCTCTCTCTCTCTCTCTCGCTTGAGAAAATTAAAGATATTAAAGATATATAAGATTGAAATATCATCATAATATATAAGGTATATGCCATCATTTTTGTTATAAAATCAGTGTTAATATGTAAGGCACATTCATATGCATATTTCTTATTAAATTGTTTCATCAATACATTTTTTTTATCAAATCAGTGCTTAAATTGCTATTTGATTATTTAGTCATTAACTTATTGACAATATTTCTATCAAATTTTAAAATTTATTGACACACATCTAAATAAATAAATATTTTAACATTAATTTTAGTCAAACACAAGGAAAAAGTTATTTAAACTGATATATTAAATTTAAACTTTAAAATTATCATTTCAGACAAAGTGTATATTTCAGAGAGAACAAGTTGATCTTATAGTAGCAATGTTTTGTGTTTAAAGCAATTAAAATATAAAAAATAGTCATTTGTATACCTTTTTGAATATTTTTCTCACTTTCAAGGGGAAAAAATATACTTTGTAAAAAAAAAAATAAATAATTTAAAATATTTGAAAAATTCTGTACAACTGGTAAATATTTTTTCAGTTAATCATTAAAATATTATGAATATTTTATACATTTTCGTCAGAAAAAATTATATTGATGATTTTTAATAACTTTAATCTATTATTCAATAAAATATTTAAAAATCAAATTTTAATAAATATGTACTTTTCAATGTATTTATCCAAATTAATGGCAATGAATCAGTAAATTACTAGAAATAAACAAAAATTAAAAAAATTTGCTTTTTTATTTCTAGTTTCGCTTGAATCGAGAAATAAAAACAGAATTTATACCCAAAAAATAACCATTTCAGATTTCCTAATATTAAAATTTTGTTTTCATTTCTTGATTCGCTTTTTTTATAAATCCCTTTACTTGCAGAATTACAATGAATTTCCTAAACTAAAAATAACAATTATTAGCTTCCGTTATTCATATCCCTTCTAATATAATACGGAAGGGCTGAGTTCGATTCCCAGTGCCGCCAAACACCCACCGAGTACATGCGATATACATGCTCGTTAAATCTGTGGAATCGAAAGTCCTGTTGTTGGTCATTGAACATTACCATGAGTGTAATAGTTTGGAGAAAATTTCCTCATCCTCCAGTTCAATGTCAAAATTGAAGAAGTGGATTCTCTGGTGGTGTCTTATAGCAGGAGTCTTATAGCAAAGACGTACTTTCATCTTCGTGGTGCTCTGGTTTAATCGAAAGGCGCACCATTCTGACTTAATTTTGCACGCGAGCAGGGCTTATTCACAAGGGTCATAAATGAAAACAACAACATTTAAAGCTAGGGAAATTTGTTTAGAATAACAAAAGCAGTGGCTTTGTTTTACTTGTGTGGTTAGACGGCTATATCAAGAAGAGTAAATTTCGAAGGAAGAAATTGCAAAAATGTCATTAAGAGTCATTCATAAGTATTTTTAGTTTTTTTATTTTATTATCTCGCTTTATTTTCGTTTTTGCACCTGTTTGAGCAGTATCTAGTCAAGAATATTCGTGAAAATTCTCAATTTATTAAAAAGCGTGCATAAAATAAACACGAGTCAAATAATTTTGTGTCATAGAAAGAGGCAATACTTGCTCAATTTTTTTTACATAATTATGAAGCACAATTATTTTTAAAAAATAGGTTTTTTTTCTTTTTTGATCACTTTGATAAATTATTATAGAAAACAACTTCTTTTTTAATAACAGTATCACTCGTAGAAATACACAAAATACATAATAAATGAACTATCTATAGTTCCCCTAAAACGCAAATATCCCTGTATACAGGATGTTCCAAAATGACCGCATAAACTCTGCACAGCTAGATTCCTCGTTCGGAGTACATAAAAACTGCCCAAAGAAGCGTTTCTGTGCCATCAATAATTTACGAGAAAAATACGAAAAAAAATTATGACGTCACTTCCGGTGCAAGAGAGAACAGTTTATTGGACATGTCAACAACAGTATTTGTATATCTTTCCAGACGATAATGTTTAAAACGTTCGCTGCTCGTATTGCGTCATGCATGCGCGCGCGCCATGGAATGACTTGAAGCAGTCATTAAACTGGTATTTAAATGACTGCATCTTACAGTTACCGGTAGTCTTCGTATGGTGCCCAGGTATTCCATTCGTGACTACTACGACATGTACTTGATGTAAGGCTGGTGAAATGGAAATGTCTTTGGTTCCAGCATGATGGGGCTCCGGCGCATATCTTAGCTTATGTACGTGGTTGACTGGATAATGCCACGGCAGCTGGATAGGACGTGAGGGTCCGCTTCTATGCCCACCAGATCTTACACCGTTGACTTTTTTCCTATGAGGCCATCTCAAGAAACTAGTGTATTGAGACGTAGTGCCAACACCAACGCACTTAGTTGCTCGTCTGCACGCTGCTTGTACTTCGGTGGACCCCGTGTTGCTGCAACTTGTGATGACAGCCATTCCACGGCGTGCTCAAGCCTGCTTCGACATTCAAGGTGGATATTTTGAACACCTGCTTTAAATTATGCATATACTGCGGTTGATATGTTCAATAAAGTGTTTTTTCTTGCACCGAAAGTGACGTCATACTTTGTTTTTCGTATTTTTCCCGTAAACTTTGGATCATACAAGAATGCTTCTTTGGGCAGTTTTTATGTACTCTGAACGAGGAATCTAGCTGTGCAGAGCTTATGCGGTCATTTTGGGACACCCGGTTACTATTCGTACTATAAATGCTGTTTTGTATTGAATTTTTTAAAGCAAAGGAAAAATCAATGTACGATGATTTATTTAGTTCAATGCCATTTTTTTCAGTGTTATGCACTTGAGAATATTAAAATTCTCGAATATGAAAATATTTTAATTTAATTTTAATCGAAAGTATTAAAAATTATATAAATACCTAATGAGAATACATGATGAATTACAGCACTTTGCATAATTGTCTAGCATTCAGAATAAGCCATTTAATTAATGATAAAACGTATTTGTACTTAAATAGTAAAATTATCATAAGGTTTGTGTTTTAATGAAAGCTATTCCCGTATTGAATCTATAAATCTCAATGCCAGTGGAATTAAGATAATTTAGAAGATAATTAAACTCTTCATTTTTTATAATTTAAAATTATTAAAAATTCAAGACTTAATTTTATTTATTCTGAACTAATGTTATATTATATAAACATTTCTTTGTACTCTAGTTTTTAACTGTCTTTTATTATGCAATCCCATAATTGAAATTTACATCAAAAAATAATTTCGAATTCCTTACTGCATTTCATTCAATTTATTTAATTTTTTTAAAGCAAAGGAAAAATCAATGTACGATGATTTATATAGTTCAATGCCATTTTTTTCAGTGTTATGCACTTGAGAATATTAAAATTCTCGAATATGAAAATATTTTAATTTAATTTTAATCGAAAGTATTAAAAATTATATAAATACCTAATGAGAATACCCCCTCAGGGGGTTTACCTTCTTTAGGTAAACACGGGTGTCACAATCCCGAGGTACCCTAGTGATCTGTCCTCTTCTTTCTTTTCCTCTCTCTTCTACTCTTCTGCTTTTTCTTCCTCTTCTCCCTCAGTGTGGTTGCCTCGCAAGAGGTTGAGGGCTCCCCTTGAGTAGCTTTCGCCGCTCTGTTGCTATTAGCTACTCTTGGGGACTAAATCACCCACGTGTTTGCCGTGCGTGGAGACCCGTGTCCCTGGAAAGGAGGATCCTGGTAATTGAGGCCTCCAGAGACCAACACATTGCTTTGGCCTCTGCTTCAGGTAAACGGGAGGTGTGTTGTGGTCCTCAGCACATCAATCGGCTTAATGGATCAAGCGATCGGTACATCTACTGGGTGACTCGTTAAGGGTGGAGGCCACTTCAGGGATGTACTGTGAGCGTATAGGACCTGACTAGCACTGGTGCAGCTGGTCTGCATCCCCTTGTTGGACTCGGTGGTGGGTGGTGCCGTCAGGTCCCGAATTTTCCAATTTAAATATGGAAAGTAATATTTCTATTCTCCCACGGGAGCAAACATTTTCACTATTAAATGCAAAGTTTTATGTAATTAAAAGGAAAGAGGGTACTTTTGATACAGTATCCCCTTTCCTCATCCAAAAAGCTATAACAGGCACAGTCGGTGAAGTGAAGAGCACTAGAAAATTGCGTTCTGGTGATTTAATGGTTGAAGTTGTCTCTAAAATTCAAGCAGCTCAGATTGTGAACTTGAATATGCTAGCTAACCTTGAGGTGTCTGTCTCGCCTCATACAAACCTTAACTTTTCTCGTGGTGTGATATCCGCCAAGGATTTGCTTAACACGCCTACGGATGAGATACTAGAAAATCTAAAAGAGCAAAAGGTCTGTGCTGTAAAACGCATTACTGTCAGGAGAGATGATAAAGTTATTAATACTAAACATCTCATCCTGACATTTGCGACGCCAGACCTACCGCAGCATATTAAAGCAGCGTATATGCATCTCTCCGTTAGGCCATTTATTCCAAATCCTTTGCGTTGTTTCCAGTGCCAGAGATTTGGTCACTCTAAAGCGGCTTGCAGGGGCAAACTGACTTGCGCTCGCTGCGCAGCAGTTGGCCACGACAGTTCGTCTTGCACTGCAAAGGAGAGGTGTGTCAACTGTAAGGGTGACCACCCCTCCTACGCTAGAAGTTGTCCTATCTGGGTACTGGAAAAGGAGATCACCACCACAAAAGTTAAGAATAATTGTTCATATCCTGAGGCGAGACGTGCTGTTACAGCTCGTACACCTCAAGTTGGAGTTAGCTATGCAACTGCCGCCGCAAAAGTCACCAGAACGACTAGCACACAAACAGATGCTCTCTCACTTCCGATTGTTAAATTACCCCCTGTATATGTACAGAAGCCAAAATCGACATCCACATCGTCTAATCGTAGAAAAGCTCCTATAGCTAAATCTAAAGCCGTAAAGGCTTTAAAACTAAAATCAGCAAAAGAGGGCATTATTAGGCCCTCCATATCCACCCGTAAAGCCTTGACCCTGGAGGCTGACGCTGTTTCATTACATCCCTCGGACGATGATCTATCGCTCGAGGAGATGTCAGATGACATGCCTTCCAGCTCCGGGAAAGGAGCTTTTCAAATTCAATAATAACTTCCTTTGTTTCTTGGAACTGCCATGGTTTGCGTTCTCATAATGATGACATCAAGTCTATAATTTCAGCCTACAACCCCGCATGTGTTGCGCTTCAGGAAACATTCCTGAAGTCTAGCAATAACTTTTCCATGCGTGGGTTTAAAAGCTTTAGAAAAGACTGTGGTGACGATAGTGCAGTGTCTGGAGGAGTTTGCATTTTAACATCCAACAACTATCCCAGCACTGCCCAGCATTTAAATACTACACTACAGGCTGTAGCTGTGCGAATTCACACATCATGCTTGTTGACAGTCTGTAGTTTGTATTTGCCACCACACGATGTCATCCGCCAAGAGGAACTCGATGCATTAATAGATCAGCTGCCAACACCATTTCTACTGTTAGGTGACTTTAACGGGCATAATTCTTTGTGGGGAAATGATGATACAAATTCTCGCGGTCGGCAGATAGAGCGGTTTATTTCAGATAACAGTCTCTGTCTGCTTAATACCGACGAGAAAACATATTTCCATATACCCACAAGAACATTCCATTCTCTCGATCTGGCCATTTGTTCACCATCTCTTCTGCCATTGTTAAATTTAACAGTAGGAAATGATCTTTTCAACAGCGATCATTTTCCTCTCGTCATCTCCCAGACTGGAGGTAGTAGTGTAGGACAACGCCTACCTACTTACGTGTACAGTCGGGCAGATTGGACATTATTTTCGCAATTGGCAGTTGTTGATGATGCAATGGTTATGATCGAAAATATTGCTATTGCCGTCAGTAAAGTCACTGAAACAATTAAGAATGCAGCTGATGCATCAATTCCTAAGAGTTCCTCTACACCACACAGGCGTTGCAAACCTTGGTGGAATGATGAATGTCAAAACACCTATAAGAAACAGAGGAAGTTATGGGGGCTATTCAGAAGATACCCCACAACGGAGAATCTTATCGCCTTTAAGAGAGCAAAAGCATTAGCTCGCAGTGCTCGTCGTCGAAGTCAGAAGGAATCCTGGTCTCGCTATGTATCCTCAATTACTTCTTCCACATCCAGTAAACAGTTGTGGAGAAGAGTGAAAGCAGCCAATGGAATCTATAGAGAATTTTCTATTCCTATTTTGAAATCCGGAGCTGCTATATACTCTTCTCCTAAGGACATCGCTAACGTCCTTGGTGAAACCTTTGCTAGCGTCTCAAGCAACGACTCTTATAGTCCTTCGTTCTTAAGGACAAAGAGTCGTGCTGAGAGAACACCAATTCGTTTCAACCATGGACAAGCTTTGCCTTACAACTGTGAATTTCGGATGTTGGAATTGAAGAGAGCATTACAGCAGACCCATGATACTAGCCCAGGACCAGATGGAATCAGCTATCAAATGCTTCGTCATTTAAGTCCAGATTCCCTGTTGAACTTACTTTATCTATTCAATAGGATCTGGACTGAAAATAAATTTCCATCACTTTGGAGCGAAGCAATAGTGATTCCAATCCTTAAGGCTGGTAAGGATCCTTCTGTTCCTTCAAGTTATCGACCAATAGCTCTGACGAGTTGCTTGTGTAAGACTCTCGAACGTATGGTCAATGCCCGCCTCACCTATGTCTTAGAAATAAATAAATATATCCATATCAATCAGAGTGGCTTCCGTAAAGGAAGGTCCACTCTTGATAATATTACATACTTGGAAACGCAGATCCGCAATGCTTTTGTGCGGAGGAATCATCTCGTTTCCATTTTCTTCGACATAGAGAAGGCTTATGACCGTACGTGGCGTTATGGAATTCTCCGTAGGATGTATGATTTTGGCTTTAGGGGTAATTTGCCGATATTTATACAAAACTTTTTACGCTCCCGTGGTTTTAAAGTTCGGATAGGAACATTTTATTCTGATCATTTTAATCAAGTTGAAGGTGTACCTCAAGGTTCTATATTGAGTGTCACCCTTTTTATCCTTCATATTAGCAGCATACTCCATAAATTATCACCTTCTGTTTATGGTACCTTGTATGTTGATGACTTGCAGATATCTTGTGAAGGGTCTAACATGAATTTAATTGAGAGACAATTACAAACATCTGTTAATAAAATTGCTGCATGGTGTGCTGAGAATGGCCATACACTTTCTCCTAGCAAGAGCAATTGTGTCCATTTCTGCAGGAAGACTAGCCTCCACAATGATCCCGTTATTCGTATAAACAACACACCTATACCAGTGGTCAGTGAGGTAAAATTCCTCGGAGTGATATTTGATCGTAAATTAACCTTTCTTCCGCATATACTATATCTGCGGAAGAAGTGCGAGCGATCGCTCAATATCCTCAAGGTGCTTTCAAATACATCTTGGGGTGCTGATCGCACGTCACTCCTCCGAGTTTACCAATCACTAATTTTATCTCGCATAGACTACGGTTGTGTTGTTTATGGATCCGCTAGGTCTTCTGTTTTACACAGATTGGACACTGTCCATCATTCTGCTCTGAGAATATGTTCGGGCGCATTCCGCACATCACCCGTCCAGAGTCTATATGCAATTTGCCAACAATTGCCCTTAGACCTGAGACGAATGCAGCAGTCTCTCAATTATTATGCTAAGATCATGTCTGACCCTCATCATCCATCACGTGCCATGATTCCTACATCTGCCCTTAAAAGACTCTATAATGCTCGTCCAAGGAGCATTCCACCTTTTCTCATTAGAATAAAATCTCATCTCATATTGTCTGACCTGCATGACGTTCGAATAACTGCAACAAATCGAACTTCACATCCACCCTGGTATGAGCCACAATGTAGAATAATCAATCCCTTTGCAGAATTCAAAAAATCCGACACATCTCCTATTGTTTTCCATCAGCTCTATTCTTATCATCGCTGTCAGTTTGATTCTTATCAACCTATATTTACAGATGGTTCAAAATCTGCCGGACATGTTGGCTGTGGAGTTTATATTGATAATATTACTCTTAGTTACAGCCTTAACATGTCCTGCTCCATCTTCACTGCTGAAGCAACTGCTATACTAAGTGCGCTTCAGTAT
This sequence comes from Latrodectus hesperus, assembly GCA_037975125.1. NCBI lineage: Eukaryota > Metazoa > Arthropoda > Arachnida > Araneae > Theridiidae > Latrodectus > Latrodectus hesperus. Next base: position 49,498 of record JAJQOW010000619.1, on the reverse strand, counting down.
GTGGGTAGTAAAGAATCACATAAATTTTGTATTTACACTGACAGCATGAGTGTATTAGAAGCTGTGGAGAATATTAATGTCAACTTTCACCCTGTTGTGTCGGAGATTTTTTGCACATTAGACTCTCTGAAGTGCAAGGGATTTGATATTATCATTTGTTGGATCCCAGGACATGTAGGTCTTGATGGTAACGAGAGGGCTGATGCAGCTGCAAAGTCTGCATCTACTCCACTTCAGCCTTCCGTTCCACTTTGTGATGCGAGAAAAGGTGTGAAAAGTTTTGTACATAAACTTTGGCAGGAATCATGGAGAATGCAAGTCAGCAACAAATTATATGCCATAACTCCATCTCTCATTTCATTTCCAGTTTTACCTTTACGGAGTGCGGATGTTAAATTAACCCGCCTTCGTATTGGACACACACGTTTCACTCATAAGCATTTATTCCTAAATGAATTAAAACCTTGGTGTGAAACGTGTGATGAACCATACACTGTGTTTCATATTTTAATTTCATGTTCTGATTTTAACCAACATCGTTTTAAATTTTTTAAGACTGATATTTTAACGATGCGGGATTTGCTGGGCGAACCTCCGCATCAAAATATTTTTGCTTTTTTGAGAAGCATTGATTTTATAAATTATATATAATTTTAAATCAAAGATTTTAAAATAAATACCTTTGACATTTTACAGATTTAGTTTAGCCTTTTATTTTAGATGTTTTAGGTATAATTTATTCTTTTATATGTTGGGTGTTTGTCTATTTATTATTTATGTTAATCTTATAAATAATACTTATATTTTTATCGGAATTTTAAAAGTTGATTGGTTAAAAAAAAAAATAGAAAAAATAAAATAAATAAATTTCTGGCGCAGCTTGTCCTTATTTGGACCTTGTGCCATAAAACCCAACCAACCAACCAACCAACCTAATGAGAATACATGATGAATTACAGCACTTTGCATAATTGTCTAGCATTCAGAATAAGCCATTTAATTAATGATAAAACGTATTTGTACTTAAATAGTAAAATTACCATAAGGTTTGTGTTTTAATGAAAGCTATTCCCGTATTGAATCTATAAATCTCAATGCCAGTGGAATTAAGATAATTTAGAAGATAATTAAACTCTTCATTTTTTATAATTTAAAATTATTAAAAATTCAAGATTTAATTTTATTTATTCTGAACTAATGTTATATTATCTAAACATTTCTTTGTACTCTAGTTTTTAACTGTCTTTTATTATGCAATCCCATAATTGAAATTTACATCAAAAAATAATTTCGAATTCCTTACTGCATTTCATTCAATTTATTTAATTTTTTTAAAGCAAAGGAAAAATCAATGTACGATGATTTATATAGTTCAATGTCATTTTTTTCAGTGTTATGCACTTGAGAATATTAAAATTCTCGAATATGAAAATATTTTAATTTAATTTTAATCGAAAGTATTAAAAATTATATAAATACCTAATGAGAATACATGATGAATTACAGCACTTTGCATAATTGTCTAGCATTCAGAATAAGCCATTTAATTAATGATAAAACGTATTTGTACTTAAATAGTAAAATTACCATAAGGTTTGTGTTTTAATGAAAGCTATTCCCGTATTGAATCTATAAATCTCAATGCCAGTGGAATTAAGATAATTTAGAAGATAATTAAACTCTTCATTTTTTATAATTTAAAATTATTAAAAATTCAAGATTTAATTTTATTTATTCTGAACTAATGTTATATTATCTAAACATTTCTTTGTACTCTAGTTTTTAACTGTCTTTTATTATGCAATCCCATAATTGAAATTTACATCAAAAAATAATTTCGAATTCCTTACTGCATTTCATTCAATTTATTTAATTTTTTTAAAGCAAAGGAAAAATCAATGTACGATGATTTATATCAGTTTAATACCATTTTTTTCAGTGTTATGAACTTGAGAATATTATAAATTGTCGAATATAAAAATTTTTTAATTCAATTTCAATTGAAATTATTAAAAATTATATAAATACCTAATGAGAATACATGATGAATTACAGCGCTTTGCATAACTGTCTAGCATTCATTCAGAATGAGCCATTTAATTAATGATAAAACGTATTTGTACTTAAATAGTAAAATTATCATAAGGTTTGTGTTTTAATGAAAGCTATTCCCGTATTGAATCTATAAATCTCAATGCCAGTGGAATTAAGATAATTTAGAAGATAATTAAATTTTTCATTTTTTATAATTTAAAATTTATTAAAAATTCAAGACTTAATTTTATTTATTCTGAACTAATGTTAAATTATCTAAACATTCCTTTGAACTCTAGTTTTTAACTCTCATTTATTATGCAATCCCATAATTGAAATTTACGTCAAAAAATAATTTGGAATTCCTTACTGCATTTCATTCAGTTTATTTAATTGCCAATGACAGCGACACAATTTCTATTAAAAGGAGTGTTGTCTGAAATTTAATGCATGATAAAGCACATTATTAGACTTACGAATTTTGTTGACAAAGCTAGTTATAATTCTTCTTTTCTAATTGATTTATCATGCGAAGGAGCAAAGGTTATATTTCAGAGGAAACCAAAACTGTATTCCTTTGTGAATTCAAATTTGGAAAATCATTTAAAAAAATTATCTTAATTTCTGAATGCAGGTTTCCAAAGAATTTTTAAAGAAGCTATTTGTATTTTTTTTTTCAGAAGCAAGGATTTAGATAAAAAGACATTATATTCTTCATGCACTTTATCGGTCCGAATTTCAATTACCGGAAAACAGAAGTGATTCGCATTTGACAAGGTAAATGTGAAACGTTAACGATTTTTTGAAGAAATATTACGTCGTTTGTCGTAAAAGACTAAATTTTTGGCTCAGCAGTATTTTTACTGATGGAGCATTTACTGACACCTTAAAAAAATTGTGCCTGAATGGTTTTCAAAATGAGCTACAAATTGTTGGAAATCAGTGCTAATATCATCAATAATATCAAGATTAAAGGATTCTAAAATAATATTACTATATAAAAAGGTTATAAATAAGAATATGCATGTAATCTTGTTCGTTAAAACGATTTAGATTAATTTTTGGAAAATATTATTTTCAATCCTGATATGAGAATTTGAATTTTGAGGGCTTCTTATGAGGTAATATTTGTTATAACTATTTTTGTAAACGTAAATTAAGTTTAAAATCATCAGTACTATTCTATTTTACATCCGGTTTCTCGCCAAACATACATTTTTGGTGACAAAAAGTGAAATATGGATAAAATAATATTTACTGTTGCTTATAACAAATTTCAGTTTTGTAAACTACATAATATACTTACGTACTTTACATTATACAAAAAAATTACAATCGCCAAATATCGTAAGTTGTAATCTTTTGTTTCAAAATGTTAGGGAAAAGAAAAACAGTTAATTTACATCTTCACAGCAACAAATAGATGAACATTTTATTTTAAAGTCATATTAAAATTTTTACATCCATACAGTGACAGAAGATCTTATTATAAATTTGGAAATTGACTGTGCTGAGAATAAAACATATGAGCTTAGGAAATAATTCAGTTGACACGGACATTAAATTCCAACATTTGGTGATTAATTGCAGTGTTTGGCGACATATTTTTTGCCATGGTGACATAAACGTAAGTACCTGATAAACATTTTAATATTACCTGAAATGTTTTCTTTATGTGAAATGCTTAAAAACATGATAGTAAAGGTGTGATATTTTGTTTGAGGTTGATCATACCTCTTGGTGACTTTATTTTACACATGGAAAAAATGAAAAGAATAACAAATTTTTATATTCAATTTAATTTGGCATCGAGACATTTTTTGTAAAACAATATGAATGTTGTTGTTGTGGCTTATCCTCTTTAAAGATCAGACATTTGTCATATGGATCCAATAAATTGTTGATAGTCAGAAAGTCGATGACTAGCAGGGGATCTGAGGATAAATCCTTCCGGAAAAGTCCAATGCAATCCAGATTGTTTCGGTAAGGCTAGATGGTCCAGCATTTTTTAAAAGTGGGATATTTTTTGTACCACGTTCAAACAATAAACATTTTAGATGTCCACTTGAGAATCTGGCCAAGGCAGTCTGAGATTTTCGGTCACGTTTTAATTCCAGAAGAGTTACAGGAGATATTCCAGAGCACCATTGGGGCGTGGGTGGATCTGGATATGACTTTGTTAACAATATGAGTGTAATGCATATGAATGATTCTTGATGGAAAATCCAATTACATTCCAAAGACTTGAGTATGTTTTCAACATTTCTGAGCTATTATTTATTATGTATTATTTATAATGAAATTGCCATTTATTATAAGACCTGGATCAAAATTTTGGACTGCAACTCTTAATATTTTGTTCCATTAACTCAATATAACATTTCGATTTAGTTAATTTTTTACGGTATTTATTCAATAGGTAGCTTATGATGAAATGGCTTTTCTTACGGAAAATCGATCTACTTCACTTCAATGAAGATATTGGATTTATTATCTACATGTGGGTCATTGTCATTTTCAATTGTATCATAGGAAAATTTAAATCAAATATACTTATTTTTTAAGAAAAAAATTTAATAATCAAAGAAGTTAAGTCTCGTTTATGTAGTTTCAGTATATATATATATATATATATATATATATATATATATATATATATATATATATATATATATATATATATATATATATATATATATATATAAATTACGTTATCATTTTAATTATTATAATAAAAAATAAATTTAGTTAGTGAAAGTTAAAATATTTCTGTTGTTGCACAGTACAAAATGTTGCGCGTTCAGTACTTCACAAATATTGAGACGGATGCGTGAAAATTTTCTGAAATTGTTCCTGGTAATTTCTGATTTTATTTTTCATTAAAAATTCAATTAATAAGTATACTGATAATCATCTTTAATAGTTAGAGCACTGAATTATGCCTTGTTCATTTAAGCATTAATTTGAAAAGAGGAGTTTTATTCATTAGAGGCAGGAATAGACCATGTATACCTCAACTAACCTCCTATATTAAAAGAGGCTGATGAACAGAGAAAATATAAAACACTTATACACATGTTGTGTTATTGGATGACCACCTTAAATGCAACATCAAGAAAGACCAAAGTTATCACAGAAAAAATAAAATATTAAAAAAGTTCCACATACAAAGCTCAAATGAATGATATAACTTATTGTAAAGTCTAGATGGCAAAATCAATAGTTTGTTGCTATAGACATTGTTTGCTATACCCTTTGTCACAAGATTCAGTATACCTATCTTCTTTTTTTTCTTTGAGTTGGGTTTGTATGTCATTGGGCACCTCTGCTTTTATCAGCATTTTGTACTATTAACTCCAAACCCAATGTTTCCTAGCTCCAGATGCTCGGGTCATCCACTTTATTAATAAAGTCCGATAACCCTTTAATGGAGTCTAAGTGTAACTCTCTAGTATGGATGATGCCTAAAGAAGTTAATCTAGGGAGGGCAAGAGCCTCGCATTCGTAAATGATATGCTAGGCCGTTTCTTCTTGCGATATGCTAGGCCGACATTTCCTGCAGATAGGGTCTTGCTGAAACAGTCCCATTTTATGGAGGTGTTTTCTGAAATAGTAGTGCCCAGTTATGAAGCCTACGATTAAACGTATATTCTGCCTAAAGCAACTTAGAATTGCAGAGGCAATCCTTGCTGATGATCCACAGATCATATTTTTAGCGTGGGTTTGACCAGGAGTGTTTAGCCAAGCTTCATACATCTTTCGTTTTTCCCATCTAAGAACTTTGGTTTTTGCGGTCTTCATATTGATCCCACAAAAAGCTTCTGCACCAACAGTATACCTATAGAATCACAAAAAAGTTTTGGCTGTGTGTTTATCCATGAAGAATATCATATCACGCTGCATCTGTATAATCCCAAAGTTGATCTGGTGCTGCAGCAGAAGGTGATCACGGGTATTTGTAGTGCGGGTATGACTAATAGATCTGGGGATGTTTTTCTTAATACATAGGCGTAGTCTGGTTATCCAAAAACCATGAATAATTTCGAAGGAAATATGTCCATCAAGTGAAATTTAAGTATGGGATATATAAATCATTAGGTATGCAAATCAGTAGCATTGTAGTGGTTGTGTATATCACTTGCCACTTCAGATCTATATCCAAGTGCCATATAAAGGAGAACAAATTACTAATTTGAAGTATGGCAATGATATTTTTAAACATTTTTTTATGTTTTTTCATTAACCATGCTATGTTTTTCTTAATACATAGCATAAAAAGACGAAAACTGTAACAGATAATTTGAATAGCTTGCATATTGAATTGCGATTCGGTGGACACATAGATTCAGAATCGAGATGAAATAATCTTTTAAAAATCACAAGACTTTTACTCGTAAGAATTTCTACGAGATACAGAAAATTCTAGCTGTAGAAGTCACAATTACACAGCTCCTTATTCAGCTGATACAACAGGAAACAGCTTCTAATCAAAGAAGTCTCTTTTAACACCTCAGACAAATAACAGCTTCTATGCACTAGAGTAGCATTCAATACTTATCATCTTTTACTCTCAGCGTTTTTTTAACTGCTTTACGTTGGGAGGTAGTATTTATTTATACCTTGCTTGGCCTGAAAATCTAAGAATTTTGTGAAGTTTCTGGAAAATTCTAGACTTTTTCGCTTAATATTGATCCTAGAGCTTCTGTGATGGATTTTACTAGAAGTATCTATTTTTTTCTAAGTTGCCATGAATCTCGCCACAAGGTCATCACGTCGCTAAATCTCTCGCATTATAAAAGCTGTTTTAAACATAAAATACTCCTAAATAACGCAGTTTTTGCTTAAAATCTGAGTATAATAGGTCTGTCTGAGATTTCTTAAGACAAATATAGACAATTTTTATAAATTTGTAACAATATTGTTTTCTGGGGCAATTTTTCATACAGTGATCTATATTCGCATTTCATTAGAGAAGTTAAGCCACCCAACTTGTCTAGTGGTCAGTGTGTCTGACTGCGGATATGGAGGGAGGTCCTGGGTTCGAATCACGGTTCGGGCATGCATGTACTTTATCTCTCTATCTATCCTGCCTTTGTCCTTTCCTTGTATGAATGAGATATGAATGGTTGCCTACCCTATAAACGGGTACCTATGGCATGTGTGTACTGAGGAATTCGGACTCCACACCAAAATATGGCTCAGTTGGAAAAGTGGAGCAGCGCACCCCATAATATCAGCCTAGCTGGCACAAGACAGCAACATTAGAGAAGTTAAACGTGGAAAATTCCTAACCTTTCATTGGACAGATTCGCATTTAATAAACAGAAATATGTTTTCCATTTCGAATTGTCCAATACCTAGATTAATACCATTCAGATCATACGTTGTAGTCATTTAAATATATAAACCTTTTTCTTTATTGTGAAATTGCTATAGATAATGAGCTCCAGTGGCTCAGTAGCTTCACGCCGCTTCCTGTAAGCTCAGCAAAGTGAAGCATCATTTGCCGCGGGTAGTGGTTGGGATGGTGACCACCGTGTACTCTCCTTTACTGGGTTGCTGGAACTCCGTGGGTTGGGGACGTGTCCACGTTAATATGTGACGTCCAAAGTCCTTCCACTGGTGTGGCGTGGAAGTGGAGAGGAGGGTGCCAGCTCAGGTGTGGCCTCGTCACCTGACCTTGGTTCAAAATTACGAGGCACCTTAAAAAGAGCAAAGTCGTACTTTCACCTTCGTGGTGCTTTGATCCAAACGAAAGACGTTCTCTATAGAGTTAATTCGCACAGCCAAAGTCATAACAAGGTTGGCTTGTCCAAGTGTCATAAACAACAACACAACTATAGATAATAAGCCATATTCACGTATCAAAATAACTAAAACCCTAAAATCAATCAAGCATTTACTTCGAAACATGTGAATGCAAAAACAAATCACTCTCATTTATTATATATCTGTCCATATCTTGGACCGAAACAGGTCACCCATTTGGCCTTGTGTTGAGACACCATTAATCAGAGCGAAAAGTCCTGGATCCGATCCCCAACTCTGTTGAATTACTGGAGACGAATGTTGCCTTCTGTACGTACTTCGGGAGGGGGGTTGAATCGGAGTTTTCCTGATCCTCTCTTATGACACGAGAATACGTCCCACTAATCCTAAACACTTCATCAAACCAATTTAGCAATGTAAAATGCCTTACAACAAGCCTTAAGCTGTTAGGCAGTCTATAGCGTGGTCTGAAATGTTTGGACCAAGTACCGATGGTTGGAAACGAACCAGTGGATTTCTATTTCGCAGAACATGATCCTAACGCTCAATCACGATGTGACAAACACGAATTATATTGATGCAATTCTAGAGGTAACAGAAAAAAAGTGTTTGAACCAAATAATGAAATAAATCTTCTGGACCAAATTATTTACCTAATGTAAATTTCTTTTTCCGAGTTGTTTTATATTTATGTAAAGTAGATATGTAAGAGCAAATTTCTGATAATATATTTACTATATCAATAACAAACAGTCAATATTTATTTAAAATGATTTGTTCTTGTCCTCAATGTCATGCAGCAATAGAATCTAAAAAAAAAGTCCTCTTATGTTCTTCTTGAGAAAAGTTTGATGGACGAAAGCGATTCAATCGATTTGGTAATGTTTGCAGCTGACGTAGACGAAGATAAATGGTGTATTTTTGTTGAAGCATAAGTGAAAACAGGCATATATTTCTTTCATTATTATTTGTAGCTTGGACGATGGAAAAAACACATTTATATATTTTTGCTGACACATAGAATTTCACATCTTTCACGAATACAATAACACACAACTACCTCTTCCCATTATCTGCAAAAATATAAAAAAGTGCCTATAGATAAAGTTAATATTCCAAATTATCTCATAAGTTGTGTTTTTTTATTGATACATGTTTTTATATTGTTGACGTCATTTTAATTTTTAAAAGCCAGTTATTTTATTTATTATCATTTCAAAACTTTTTGAAAACATGAACTTAGGGATAATTTTTTTATGATCAAAATAATGCATTTACAAATCAAATGAATTAATTTGGATTCTTCAGTATGATCAAATATTGTTTTATATTTTATTCATTTATTTATTGTTTTACTATCATTTTTTGCAAGGACTGATTTACATTTTTCTTTTCTAAAAAAGGAGTTTTTCTTTCAAAAGGAATTTATATTTTTTATTTCGTATACAAATTGGACTGTTATTGCTCGATTTCAAGATTTCCTTTGAAATAAACTAGTAAATCATTAATTTTACTCGTCAACAAATTCCATATATTTTATATTCTAAGAATAGTAAAAAATTATATTCTCTCTCACAATAAATGTGAAAAATTTACAGGCTTTTAAAATGTATTTTCTGCTTAAAACAGCTTTTCTGTGCCTAGTGAGAGAAAATAAAGAATTCATTTTTGTTAAATTGAAGTTAAAGAAATAATAAAGTATTATTTTCTAACTTTATGTAGAAATATAAAAATGATTTTTCTAGCAATCGAAAACAGGGAAAAGTAGAGAATATATATATATATATATATATATATATATATATATATATATATATATATATATATATATATATATATATATATATATATATATATATATATATATATATATATATATATATATATATATATATATATATATATATATATATATATATAGAGAGAGAGAGAGAGTGAGTGTGAGAATAGCTCTAAGTGCTCGCGCACGATATTCTCCGAATTTATTTAAATCGCTTTATTAAGCTTAATTTTGAATGTAAATTCTAAAAAATACTACATCTAATAATATTTCAAATTATATCCAAATACTTTGAAGTAAAACCGAAAATATTTGTAATTTTTTGTTAAAAAAATTGTACAAAAATTATTTTAAAATAAATTTATTTGTTAATTTATAGTCTGTGCTTTTTTCTGTTTTTTTTGCATTTTGCTAGAATTTAATAAATAATTTGCATTTAATATTAGTTAGCATACATCATTTATTTTATTCTTAAAGTTTAAAAATTCATAGTATAAATGAGAAAAGTTATAAAATATTATAAAATTAGTTAATGCTTACAATTATGTGAGATTTAATTGAAAATATTGTGAAACAAGTAAAATTATCGGGCTACAGTACGATTTTTGATAAAGTTCTTTACATTAAAAATATCTTTAAAAATAAAGTATACAAATTTCGATTAGCACAAAATTAACTCAGTGTGATAACAGAGTGGAAAAAGTTATAAAAATTCCATGCTTTAAATTTATAAAAATTTTATTTCGAGTTCAAGAGAATTGTTTTGCATCATTTTTACACGAAACTGATAAATTGCACTTACGTTGGTTAATTACATAGACTTTTTATTTGTAGACAAGTTTTTGTAACTATAAAAAACATAGAACCTTTATATTGAAAAATTAATCTAATAGAACCTGAATCATATGATTTTTCATTTGCTGAGGAAAATATGTTCAAAACCTTTTGAGACCGATGATTGTATAATTGTATGGAAAAGTTATAAAAAAAGGAACTAAATTCACAGAATATAATTAGAAATCTTAATCAAGGCTATATAATTTTATATTTATTTGTAGCATAATAATTCATGCACTTCATTAAAATATTTTAAAGGATAATTTAAAAATATCAGCTTGAAATCTGGCTATTGGAAATAACTTTGCTTCTATTAAATAATGAGCATAAACTTACGATACATAATGAATATTTCTAATGATTTTGCTCTGTCCCGATATCTATTCAACAATCAGTCACTGGGTTTAAACACAATAGACGCATATTTGGCGATAAATAGTGGTTAGACTTCGTAAATATAAGATTAAACAAAAACTGCTTAAAAATATCGAAATATTGATAGAAGTATGAAAAAATATTGATCTTGTGTAGAAATATTTAAAAACCTTTTTTTAAATGCTGAAGAATATGCTGCTAAATGTTAACTATCTAAAATATAACATCATTTCTTTATTATATTGATAAACATTATGTTTTTTTTGCCGACCGATTGGCTGAGTGGTTAGCGTTCCTGACTCCTGAGCTGTGGGTCCCGGGTTCGAATCCCGGTTCGGGCATGGATATTTCTTTCCTTCTCTGTTCTCTCTGTCCTTTCTTCTGTGTTGTTGTATGAATGTGGCCCGTCCTATAAGCGGGTTTCTGGTGGTATGGCGCGGGTAACGTTACTCGCCTCCGTGACTTGGTTCACAGGTGCCCGCTGGGTAACGACAAATGAGTAGCAATCTCTGGCCTTGTTGTGGCATAGGGTTCGTCACCCAAGTGTGCCCGCCATTGAAAAAAAACATTATGCTTTTTAACTGTACGTTAATTCTGGTGTTATAATGTTTAAGTACATTTTGATGAATAATTTTTGTCAGAAATAGTTCAATGCATATGATTTTAAGATCCCCTGTGTAATTTTGGGGAAACCAATAGAAATACTAGTTTTTGTTGGCTTATATTATCACACTATTCACATATATGATACATGTATTATATTATTTCATTGCAATTCTAAGTATATGGTTATTTAAAGTTAAAAGAATCGCATTATTTTTGAGCATTTTTAAAAAACAAGACAAATTTGATTCTTCTCGTTTTTGAAGATGCTCAAACCTATAAATACATTACACACTATAAACTAATAATAGGAATTTTAATTTTGTAAAAATGAGATATCAAACATAGTGAAACGAAATCATAAGCAGAAGTTATTCTTAAAACATTCTAAGCGATTAACTTACATGGTCTTTACGGTATGGATAAAACTGTTAGCTCATAATCAAGAACATAGAAGAGTCCATAAATAATTTCAGAAAACAATCGCTTGTAAGGTGACTGTATTCCATCTCACAAAAAACACGAATGTTTTGTCATTGTTCGGAAGAAGGCTCGTAGACAGCGACCAATGACAATAACGCAGACGATGGAATTTATTGGTTCGTAAAAAGGAAGTGTGTTTTGTTCGAATTCGTGCAGTCTCTGAAGAGCAACAGATATTTTCGTGAAGGAGCCTTAATCACTTTCCTGGGCTAAAAGGCTTAATTTTGAGTTGAGATCCTCTCTAGTATAATCCCAAGGGACATTATCATAACTTAATTACATAATTTCAAACCGTTTTAATCTCGGAGCTCCTTGTTTACGAGTTCGCGGGCACTAATTCAGTGACGGCTCGGACAGTTATGCGCTGGGATTCCCTCGCTTTTCCGCCGCTTAAGTAAGAAGGAACGTTAATAACGGAATTTTGGAAGATTTGGTAAGTATATCTCTGGAATAATGTAGTTGTGATATGTTGCTTTTCTCCCTTCCAAAATGACATAAACGCTAGCGTGACATGGTTGAGTTGTCGCATACTTGAACAATAAAAGATGATGTGCATTGAAATGTTAATTATTTTAGTTGTTTTTTTTTTCAAAAAGTGAAGATTTATATCCAAACCAATAAAATACTTTTATATTTATGAACATATGGCAACTTGACATATTGTTATTAATACTGTCCAACAGAAAAAAACCAAGAAAATTGCCATATTGAATAATAGCGTTTTTATACATGTGGTTACATAATTGTTGTTGTTGTTGTTGCTTATGATACGGACAAGCCAAGCTCGCTATGCCGTTGGCAGTGCGAATTAAGTCAATAGAGAGCGTCTTTCGTTTGGATCAGAGCACCACGAAGGTGAAAATACGACTTTGCTCTTTTTTAAGGTGCCTCGTCATTTTGAACCACGGTCGTCAGGTGACGAGGCCACACCTGAGCTGGCACCCTCCTCTCCTCATCCACGCCACACCACCGGAAGGACTTTGGACGTCACAGATTAACGTGGACACGTCCCCAACCCACGGAACTGCAGCAACCCAGTGAAGGAGAGTACACCGTGGTCACCCTCCCAACCACTGCCCGCGGCAAATGATGCTTCACTTTGCTGAACTTACGGGAAGCGGCGTGAAGCTACAGAGCCACTGGAGCTTCATAATTGTTGTTAAACCACTATAGTTCCGTGTATCTAGCAGTGAGTTGGGTTCTACCAGTTAGAAGCAACCGGGTAGAGTTTCAGTGATTTTGAAGCAGAACCAAGCTGAAGACCCCCAAAACTTGGCCTGACAGCCTCAGAGGTATCATTTCACTTGAAGGACATTGCGACCACGTTCAGTTTTAACATACACCAGCCGCCTTTATAGAACACAACGGATCTTCGGTCGGCTGGGATTCGAACTCACTACCTTCCGATAATGAGAACGACTCCCTAACCAACCAGGCCACCGTGGCCTGTGGTTACCAAATATGATATGGTCAGATAAGTGCCAGCTAAGGTGATGATCTTGTCAGCAGATTATGGTTCAAAATTGCGAGATGACTAGCTGTTTTATGCGAATCCAATCCGGGAAAATACGAGGTTTATCCGGAAAATACGTATAAAAGTCGAATAATAACTTTATTTTATAGTTTGCAGTCACTGCCAGGTGGCACTACTGTTGTAACCAATCCCATCAACTCTCAGTTCGAGTCAGACCGCTCTGTGTGTAAGTGGGAGTGTGCATCTGCTTGTTGATAGTTACCCTTTTTCACCTGCCGTCGGCATGGAGCTCTCTCTGATTGAGGAAGCGCATCAACATCAAGTTCCTTGCAAAGCTGGGCAAGAATTGACGTCAGAATGGCCAAAAGGGGGCAGGTGGATCCTTCATCACGACAATGTGCCCGCTCACACGTCGCTCGTTGTGCGTGACGTTTTGGCCCGAAGCTCAATCACCGTTACACACTACCCGCCTTACTCACCCAATTTAGCCCCTTGTGACTTCTTCTTGTTCAATAAATGCAAAATGGTGCTTCGGGGGCGGCACTTGGGAGATGTGGAAGGCATCAAGGCAGAAACGACACGGCAAATGAACAGCACCAAAACTGAAGACTTTCAGCAATGTTATCAACAGTGGAAACGGCGTTGGCAGAAGTGTATCTCGTCTCAGGGTGAGTACTTTGAAGGAGACCATATTGTAATACCTGAATAATTGTAAAATAAAGTTATTATTCAACTTTTATACGTATTTTCCGGACAAACCTCATATTTAGTGAGAAAAATGATATAATCTAAGTTAATTTAGGATTGTAATAGTCTTGGGAATGAAAGTGTTTTTAAAAAAACAGTGATTTAGATGCTTGAACCTGCTGAAGAATGTACTGAGAATAATCGTACTCATAAAAGAGTAAAGTGAAGGATTTAATATTCTTTTCCATTGATGTGGTGTGGAAGTTCAAGTAAATGACGTCAAGTACAATCAGCCTCTTCACTTGATTGTTGCTCTACAGAATGGAACGATTAGATATGTTTAGGTGTTTCATACCGGCAAAAGTGCCACATGGATACGCTTGGCAACAACAGGCCTTCCTATTGATTGTACAGACAAGGAAAGGTCAATGTATTCTGGTGAGAAAAGGTGTATTTTTGTGCAGAAATCAGCAATTTCATTATTTGATTTTTTCAACGATCCTCGAACAGAAAAGATTTTTCTGATTATTAATTAATTAATAATTGAAATATAAATCTTTAATTTAAAATAAATTAACTAATTAAAATAATTAAAGTTAATTTCAAATTAATTGTAACGTTTCTTTCCTCTATAACATCTGAATTTCTTCGACAAAGAAGCCAAATCAAAAGTACAAATATATATATATATATATATATATATATATATATATATATATATATATATATATATATATATATATATATATATATATATATATATATATATATATATATATATATATATATATATATATATATACATATATATATATATATATATATATATGTATCTATATATACCTACATAATATGCACATTTATAGAAAATTGATTTATTATAAAGTATGGTAATTTTTATGTTTATAAAATTTAATGCTATTTTAATTCATATTTTCATAATTATTATAAACTAAGTGGTAAACAGTATTGAAAGGGGTGCATGAAAATAAAATAGTAGCAAAGACATTGTTTGCAATGTGTTTTAGCCTGATTATTTCTGTCGACTGTTAAAGCAACTAAACACAGCCAATCGTCTCGTAATGTTGAATAACGGTCGAGATACGAAGTCGAAACCTTTTTGGACTATTTTCTCTCCAACATCTGGTCACAGTACTAGAAAGATGATTGACATCCATTGCTTTGTATTGCAATGTACCAGTTAAAGCTATTTAATAAGGATTGGAATGCTTTTCCAACTTTATGAATTTGTTAAAGCTACCTGTATGATATAAGCAGAAGTTTTTCTTAAGTCATACTTCTTTATTTGAAATGTCAGTACTAAGAAAATTGTGGTACCAAATCGGGAGAACAAAGGAGGTGGATCATATAATCCTTATTCATTGTTAAAATAAATTATGAACAGTAAATGAGTCGTAGCAGAGTATTCAGTCTCATTAATTTGACACAAAGAATGTTCTTCTCAATCAAAAATGGCAATGCAATTTAAGTTAATGCAGTGATGCATTTATAGCAGCTTTGGCGATGAGCCAGCAGACATTTTTACCGATCGAAAGTGTTGCGTGTAATGGAGAACTAAATAAGAAATCTTTCTGATGCACTGCATTGCATGCAGCTTATTATTTACTGTTGAATTATTAAAAGAAAACATTCTTTCGTAAGTCTCATTTATAAATGAAATTACTTTTTTCATCATCATTTGAAAAATATTTTACTTAAATAAATGGATGAAAAAGAAATACATGGTTATTTTCGTATAACTTATTTAAGAAATTCGGTACTTTACCATTTCGCCGGCGCAAATCTCGCCTAGCGAAAATTAAGTCGCCAATTGGCGACAACACACAGTATACATAAAAATATTTTTTTAAATAATGTTTATTTTACATAAAAATTTTTAAATTTATTTATTTAATTGTTGTTCTCGTGTTCACGCTATGCGTGGAATGATGGGTGCCAGAGCCTCAATTTATTTACTTATCATATTAGATTACAATTTATCGGGTGATGCATATTTCAAAATCTTAATTTTTTTAATAATTTTTATGTGAATTTGTTATGGTTATTATTTTTTAAGATATATATTTAAAATCCGATTTTTTCTAGAAAGATTTTATGATATTATTATATTTGTATACATAGCAGCACAGCATAAAATTATGAAATGGATAAAAAAAAGAGTCGAAATAAAGTCGTTGACAGTAAAAGGCCGTCACATGTTTTGGAAACGTAGCAGTAAAAGGTTACCAGCGGAGATATTCCCTCTAGCGCCAGTTGTATCATTTTTGGCGACTTTATCGCCTGCGCCGGCGAAATGGAAAAGTACCAGAAATTCCATTATCAAATTCGAAATTTGTAAGAAAAAAATTCAACATGGGCAGACTCAATTCAATAGGAGTTTAATATCATTTCAAAGGTAATGCACAGTATTTATGTTCTTTTTAATATATAAAATATTTGGTGATAAAACTCTTCTTCTGTTCGTCGGCCGAATCTTTACTCCAAAGTTCAATCAAAAATGAGCGCATGAAATAGGAGAAAACTTCTATCAGGTTGTAGATGCCTAATTGCTTAAAATAAAGCTGCGTTTAATAAAACGGACATCGGATCTTATATTATACGTTAATTTTAAACCGTTATTAAAACTAATTCATACTTTAAATTTGCTTATGCCACTATATAATCAATTTAAAAGTCTGTAATGTTTCTTTCTCGATCTCTTATTGTTTCGAGGAAGGTAACGTGGGAATCTTCTTCCCCTTTTAAAATTGTCATCTAACCACAAGATTTAAAAAATTATTCACACCAACGAGGTTTCCTTTTTAATATTCCAGTACAATATAATCTTTTTAAATTTCTGATAGTTGCTATTACCTTTTTTCCATTTTTGGAGAAGTATTGTCCAGCCAATTGCAGCGTATGTGTTTATGGTTTTCCCAATACAACACTAAAAAAAATGCTCTGGAAATATGGTAGCAACCACGACTTCAGTATTGAATATCCTCGTAACTAAAAGGAATTTTCTAACATTTCAGACCAAATTCAATTTATTTTTAACTGAATCCTGAAATCTTATTTTTCTTGTTTTGATTTATAGTTTTTTTCTTTAAAGCGTTATAAGCAAAACTTAAAAAGAACAAATATAATTTTGTAACCAATCTTAATTTTTTCCTAATAATCACGTTGGTGCTTGATGTGGAAATTTAACATAAAAGCTCTTTATTTAAACAAGTTTAAACCAAGTTTTTTCTTTTTTATCAACACATCAAAAAAACTTATAATAAAACCATCAACAGAATTCTCCTCAATTCCCTTTTAGCTTGATATGCGGTTACACACGTTTACCACTGGATGTTCTGGCTCACTATTGCCATATTAAAATAAGAAATATGTACAAAATCAAATTTACCGCCTCAAGACTTTTTTTAAAAAATTAAATGTGTATCTATTCCACCAGACATCAGACTTTTAAAAAATGATGTGTTATTTTTTTTAACATGTTTGTAAACTCGATTTTTCGTCAATTTTTCATTTTCTGCTAGGCCTACTTTCAATCAAGCCATCATGTGTTTTTAATAATAAGTATTTTTCAGCTTGTTATAGTTATTTTAAGAGCGTGTTCATTATTTTTAATCATCCAATGATTATCGGAACTTTAAACAAGTTAATGGACTTAATTTACATCAGTTTATAGCTGCTGAAATCTTTATTAAAGCTTTTCAACATCCTCAGGTCTCTTTGTTCTAATCCTCAGCACTTAACTAATACGCATGCGTGAGCTCTTCAATGAGTAAATTAGGATTCAGAAGAAAAATTCTTAAAATCATGTTTTTAATATAGAATAGCGTGATTTCTTCAGGAATATTAGATTAGTGAATTATATTCTATTGTGAATGAGAAATCGTGTAATTCAAGTTTGTTTACATAAGATAATAAATAATTCTCATAGAAGGATGTATAATTCTTTAGAATTTTTTGAAAAATGTAGGGAAAACTAGTATTTCAGATATCATTCTCAAAGTACTCAAAACATTGAATGATAATTTGTAGATGTTTCCAAACACCACTTCGATATTAATCCATATCCCTAACGAAAATTTCCCCAAATCGATACCCTTAGCAACTGCAGTAGAAATATAGTTGAAATAATTAATGACTTAGTTTTTGACAAACATTATTTTGGAGGCATAAATAATTTCAAACCTGGGATTAAAATGAGATAGAGCAATCATTTAATTGTTTTAGTAAACACTATGATAACTTTAAAAGGATAAAAAATAGTTTTGAAAATGTGATGATGTAAAAGGTTGCTATTAGAGTCTTCAATACTATTTGGCGATTTATCGCTTGCACTAGCACAGCGGAATAATACCAATATTTCTAATGCATAATTCTATTTTTCTATACACAATCACCGAGTGAAAGGAGAAAATGCCTTTCAAAACACGGTATAAACCAAAAAAGATGTGCTGACAGATATAAATGTATCTAGAAAAGACCTTATTTCTGCGACATTATGTCTCTCAATATCCATCCAATCGAAATTCAAATAAAGCTGGAAGGGAATTCGATTATCAATATGTCATTGGGTTCAGCATTCTTCTTCTTTTTTTACTTTGCTACACAGATAGAATATTCTCAGATTCATTTTCAAAAATTTACCAGTTTTTAAATATATTATTTGGTACAACTTTGAGATAATTAAATATATTAATTGCGGGCTAGAATGTTTGAAGTATTGTCTATATGGATTTTACTTAATTTATTCAGACAGATTGATGAGAAATTAGTTTATTTATTCGAAATATTTTTGATTTTTTGACTTATTAATTTATTAAAACAATCATTTCCCGAGAACAATAATGGATGGAGTTTTCAATGTAAACAAAAACTAACCTCAGTTGACAGGAAGCCATCTGAAATACTTCCGGTTTTCTCTTTTTCCGTTGAAAATCAATGCAATCGCAAAAATATTTATTTAAATATTTTCAGGTATTTATTTCTGTTTTCGAAAATGTTTTTATTTTATCCATTAAAATCATAATTTTTAATAAGAGTGCAATCAGTGGTGATTCCGTAAATTTTTAAAAGAATTTTTAATTTTTACTTAAATAATCCTGATGGATTACCATATTTCTTGGGGATTGTAACATTGATTCTCAATTGTTGATGAATGATATATTGTAATCCACATTCTAACTCTTGCTATTATTTATTTCAATTGTTAATCATTTTCTTCTGCTAATTTTTAATTTTATGCATTTATTCCAAAATTTCAGGATTAAACTATAAATCATTTCAAATATTATGCAAGGTATTATTTATGCTTTCATTTATAGTATTATAAATTTTATTAAAATTTTCTTGCTCATGCTAGAATATACGAATTGGTATCAATAATGAGTAGAACAAAATTGTTATGATGTGTTTATTTACTTGTTGTTTATTAATATTTTTAACAAATCTTGGTTTTTATTGCAATTAAAATTTAATTCTTATTTTTAAGAATTGATTTAAAATATATCTAATTAAATTAAGGATTGTAAATCGGGTTCCATTGGAAATTTGAACATCTTCACTTGCGTAAATAAATTTGTTCCAAAGCATAAATATGTTCTCATGTTGCAACCAAATGCTACGCAACAACTACTACCTTTATTTGCTTTCTGCTTTTCAAAAAATTTTATAGAATAATTACTTTTAAATTAATCTTTCTCAAAATCAATGGAAACTACAGAAAAAAAGCACAATGGTATAAGACAATAATCGAATAGTAAGCAGGAAGTTTCGTGCCGGAAGTTTTCTAGATCTTCACGGTAGTAGCGCCCACTATTCTACGCTTTACAGAAACTTCCATCCATAGAGTAAACTACCAAGAAAAAATAATAAAGAAAAAAATTATAAACTTCAATAATAAAATAAATGTTTGGATTGAGTAAAAAAAAGTTATTTTTATTGATTACATTGATGCATACATGAGAAAAGGAAGATATGTATGTATACGTGGCAATAAACATATAGATATTCGTGGTTGGGAGTTAGATATCTTTAGGTTTTAGGTTTTCTTCAATGTATCAATGCAGCATAACCAATTGAATATAATAACTGACTTTAAAGATCATTTAAGAAATATTATTTATGAATTCTCTACGAAACAATATGCGTTATAGAATACTTAAAAAAATCAAAACTACATTTAAAATTCCTTATTCTTACTTTTTACAAATTTATTTTTCTTTAACTTATTATAACTTTTATAATATTAGAACTCACACATTTTATACTTTTTATTATTAATAATCTTCTTTATTATGAAATTTTACAACTTTTTTCGAACCTTTCACATTACCAATTTTGCTAAATCTGCATATTGTGTTGTTCCCTTTACTAACCTTCCTTTTTGTGGCTTCTTTATTTTTAATTAATATTAATTTTTTAGTTAGAAGATGTTAGGAATAGCTTTTTTACATATTGTTAATTTTATAAAAATTCTGCATAAGTAAATTAGGAAAAATATTTTTTCCGTCTTTGTTCCCTTGATCTGAGGAAACTAGTTTTCCTTCTAAAGTTTACTTCGAATTTATTTTTAATTAATTTTACACTGTTTTAAGTCAGTTTTAATGTAATTAATTTTTTCCTATTAGAATTTTCCAAATTTATCTTGTATTTAATTATCTTGGATGTTGGAAGAGCTTTAGGGGTTGAAAGTTTGTACTATTTAACCTGTGGCTGTAATATATATTTTGATCTGGTAAATTAAGATATTATAAAATAACTTGAGGAGTTAGATATCTTTAGACAAATATGTGTAGACCCGGTGATACATCTATTACAGAAGTTAATAATCTAAGAAATTCTTATATGTCAAAATATAATCATTTATTATATAAGCAGGATTATATTGTTATATATTATATAAGCTTATATATTATTATGTTCAATAATGTTTATTATGCATTAAAAGTATTTTTATTATCAAGCATTATTAATGCTTATATTATGAAGCATTTATAATTTATTTATTATTGAATAATTGATCATAAACATGAGAAGAAAGCATTTTACAAATCCAATTGTTTCAGAAATATTAAAAGGTTACTAGTGATTTTTAGAAACATGATGGTTTTCTAGAATATAAAGAGAAAAATTGAATTTCAGTACTTGTGCTTTTCCATAAGAACTAAATTTCTTAAGAATTGCCAAGATTTCTTTTAAAGAAAATATGAGAAAGTATCTATATCTTTTTATTTACAAAGAAATATATTGTTTAAAATAATATATATAGCTATATGTATTATGCTCATTGTACTTTAATTTACTAATAATCATTATTATTTTTCGTTTTCTAATAATAAATTTCATAATTAGGTATTCTACTTATTCAGGATTTAATTTTCTAACATAAACAAAGGAAAACTGATTAACAAAAGTTGGAGAACTTCATCAATTTTCCTAATTCATTTGACTGAAATGTTATACGATTTTAACAAACTTTTAATTTCTAGTCAACAAGGACTGACGGATGAATTTAAAATCAGACTCTAATTTAATCAAATCTATTTTATGTAGAAAATAAACAAACTGCCATTCACTTGTAAATCATTGGAAATTCAACAAACTTTAATCCGCTTCAGCATAGGGTATCTTTCTCAGCGAGCAATATCGAGGAATGTAAGCAAAAGGTTATTTGTCTTTTGATAAATTAAATAGAAGCAATAGGGGTTTAACAGAAATTAAAAGGAGATTTCATTAAAAGTAATTTTAACTTATTGGATTTTTTTTTCCAGAATATTTTCTATATTGCTGCAAAGCACAATCTGGAATGATTGAGAAGAAATAAATTTTGTTGTTCTCTTTAGTGAAATAGTTTACATTCTCTATCGAATAACAGACATCAAAGTAAAAAAAAATTAAAAATTAAGATTTTCCCAGATATTATATTAGCAAAATGTATGTTACAGTTAATTTAATCTGAAAAAACATACTCCGCGGTTAGATTAAATTCCTTTCTTTTTAACCCTGAATCATAAAAAATTATAAAGTAACTTAAATGGGAAGCAAATTCTTAACTTCCATACCGTTCTGACTAAGCACCGGTTTTTTTTTTTTTTTTGCTTTGTATAATAAAGAACTGTTTTCAAAAACCACATTCAAATACTTCACTGATATTCAAACCGTACATAGAGGTTATTCAAACTACATACATATGTAAAATTTCTTTCTCGCAATTTTTACACATGATTTGCAAATTTGGAATCAAAGTTTTCCAAATTTAAATCATTTGGAATTTTAATTGATTTTCATAGTTATAGTTAACTAAAAATAATTTGAAAAAGATTCTCCTACAATAGAAATAGCATTTGAACTCAACTGATAAGCTAAAGACTGTGTGTGTATATATATATATATATACAGTAAGACCCCGCTTAACGCGGGGGATACGTTCCATCAAAGTAGAGCGTAATGCGAAACAGCGCTAAACGAGGCTATCTTTACATGTAAATATTGGGGTTAGGGGAAGATGGCTAGGAAATTGGTTAGGTATTAAATTTAAAAAGTATGTTTTTTTAATAAAAATAAAACCAAACATTTATTTCTTAAAGCCCAAATTAATACCACATTATTATTTCTTGCAAAAATAAAAACAAAATATAAATAACAAAACGAATATTCTTAAAAAAAAACAAATAAAATTCTAAGTCAGTCATATTTAGTTAGCCTTCCGCGTTTTCAGTGTTCTGCCTTTTTGTGACAAAAGCATCTAATGTTGTTTGCCTTTTTCTTTTGCGTTGTTCTCTTAAAAGTTCTTCATAAGCGGATAGAGCATCTCTAACACCACGCCTTACTTTTGAGCTCCTGTCAAAATTCGGATCATTTTCAATGAATTGATCCATTATTTCAGTTATGGTAAACAAACTCCTTTTTACATACACCATCAAAAGTTCTTTTTGCTCTTCTTCTGAATCACTGCTGTCAACATTTTTGTTTTCTTCTTGTTCAGTTAATTCCTTGAACTCATCATTAGAAAGACTAGCCGCTGCTTCTTGAATTATTTCTTCGACATCTTCCACATTTACCCCTTCAAAACCGGTTTGCTTCGTTAATTTCACTATCTCTTCCACTATTTCATCCACATCGACTGAGTGTCCAACGTCATCGCTCTTACTTAAATCCGGCCAAATATTCTTCCATACTCTTTTCAAAGATCTTTCTGTTACCTCATTCCAAGAAAGGCCAATGTTTTCTACAGCATCCACGTTGTAGTTTTTCTAAAATTCTCGGTTGGACTGGTTCTCTTCTCCGTCTGTTTTTTCAAACATTTGCTTAAAGGTTCGCCGCAAGTAATAAGCCTTAAAATTTGATATAACGCCTTGGTCCATTGGTTGAATTAAGGCAGTTGTGTTAGGCGGCAAGAAAACCACTTCGACTGGAATGCATGTTGTTAAGTCTGATAAATTTGTTGGGTGGCTTGGAGCATTATCAATTAACAGAAGTGCTTTTTGTTCAAGTTTTTTAATTTCGCAATAACGTTTAACAGATGGGCAGAAATGTTCAGTGAACCAATCCTGGAAAATTTTCGCAGTTATCCATGATTTTTTATTAGACTCCCAAATTACAGGTAAAGTTGATTTAGATATGCCTTTCATCGCTCTTGGGTTTTTGGAATGGTAAATTAGTAATGGTTTTCATTTAAAATCTCCGCTTGCGTTAACACCTAGTAGAAGGGTTAAGCGATCTTTTGCAGCTTTAAATCCTGGTGCCCGTTTCTCTTCACGGGATAGAAATATTCGTTTCGGCATTCTTTTCCAAAACAAGCCTGTTTCATCAACATTAAAAACCAATTCTGAAGGATAGTTTCCTTCTTCAATTATTTTTTTTTTAATATCGTTGGAAATTCAGTCGCCGCTTTTGTATCACCACTTGCTGCTTCTCCTGTAATCTTTATGTTGTGAAGGTTATTTCGATGTTTAAATCTATTAAACCATCCTCGACTAGCAACGAAAGTTTCACTTGTGTCAATTGTCTCAGCCTGAATGTAATTAAAAATTATTCTAGCTTTTTCCATTATGATAGATTGGCTTAATGGCATATTGCGGTCAATTTCATCGTCAATCCATATAGACAGTCGTTTTTCCATTTCCTCTATGATATTATTTCTAGAACGGGTAATTCTAGTTGCAGAGCTTGACGTAGTTGTAGTTGCCGATGACAGTATTTTTTCTTTATTCTTCATGATTGTTCTTATTGTTGAAGTTGGCAAATTCAATGAAGCACTAATTAGAGTTTGACGTCCACCAGAATCTAATCTTCTAATCACTTCCATTTTAGTTTTGAGTGAAATGCTTTTTCTGGTTGCTTTCTTTTCATTTTCATTATCACCCATAATAAAAATTTAAGATCAAAATATTTGACACTGTAATATAGTATTAAATATGTAAATTAATACCTACTTACAATAATGTCAACAAATGTTTCCAATAATAAAAATATGTCTGTACAATACCGCACCAAACAAGAAACACAAGTACACTCTTTCGGATATGTATTTGAAACCTATCGCTGCATAATATTTCGGGGAATCCCCGGGTTGAAATAAAAGAGCGCTAAACCGAAACAGCGTTAAGCGGGGTCTTACTGTATATATATATATATATATATATATATATATATATATATATATATATATATATATATATATATATATATATATATATATATATATATATATATATATACATACATATATATATATATATATATATATATATATATATATATATATATATATATATATATATATATATATATATATATATATATATATATATATATATATATATATATACATATATATATACATATATATATATATATATATATATATATATATATATATATATATATATATATACATATATATATATATATATATATATATATATATATATATATATATATATATATATATATATATATATATATATATATATATATATATATATATATATATATATATATATATATTTGACTTACAAGATAATAGAGAAGCAACCTAATTAAGTGTTACAAATTCAGACAAAGTTAAATTAAAATTTATAATTAATCAAAAACATTAATTTTTAAGAATAGTTGAAACTGTGTGTGTGTGTCTACCTTCAACATGGATAGGAACTTCACTCTAATGAGAAGTTTTTTGCATCATTTGCTCATTGAAACTGTGTCTTGTATGAGCCTTTCTTTGTTTAATGCAGACAATATTGAGTTATGTATGCAAAAATATTGTAATACACAGGTTTAGTTTTTTGAAAAATATAAAAATGATATTAATGTAATAGTATCTTTTAAATTCATTTCAGAAAATTATTAAATTATTCAGAAAGAGAACAAGTTTCCCATTCTTTGATTCCAGATCGATGTAATTGACGGCATAATACTTTACAGTGGTTTCGAATCAGCGTTAGTTATTTAAATTGACTACAGAAGCTCTAATGAAAATTTCGAAATGAAGTAAGTTTAAAGTGGCTCAGACAAAATTCATACATTCTTCTCCATGCAGACGTTCTCAATTCAAACCCGACAAAAAACTGATGCACAGAATAGAATAAGGAATTTCTTTATGTTGTAGGCCAATATCGATTTTATGGTATCTCATTTTGCTTTAATGTTTTTCTTTATTCTAGATACTGACAGTAAAATAACGAAATCTTCTATTTTCCCATTTAGTTTTGTTCTCCATCTATTGGGGGTTTTCCCGAGCTGATTTGAATAATCCTCGTCACATGATGTCGACCGCGCATAAAATCCGGAAATAACAGATCTCAGCGCCATAAACATCCCACTAAAGATCATTTATCCCGATGAAATGGCAACACAGCTATTCAAGCGACGGAATTGTGATATATGGCGGCCATTTTCCTTCAGAAATTGCTTCACCCAAATCAATTCATGTTTTTTTTAAGGTTTTATTTTTAAAAAATATTGTAGAAATATATAACACTCACTCCATTTTAATAAAAATTTTGCATTTTTATACCAAACAGTTAAATTTTGTTAAAATATGTGACTTGCAAAATTTGCAAAAAATTCACCGGAATTATGTAAATAAGATTTAGACGATTAATTTGTATGATCTTGTTTAAGCATCTACTGCTCTTAATTTGATCGAGATTAACAGTTTAAAATATATTTGGAATTATTACGAATATCCAGCCGCCCAATTTGTCTAGTGGTCAGCGTGCCTGACAGCGGATAAGGAGGTCCTGGGTTCGAATCTCTGTTCAGTCATGGATGTACTTTCTCTCTCTATCTATCATGTCTTTGTCCTTTCCTTGTATGAATGAGGCGTGAAGGGTTGCCTACCCTATAAACGGGTCCCTATGGCATGTGTGTAGAGAAAAGTCGTACTTTCACCTTCATGGTGCTCTGATTAAAACGAAAGATGCTCCCAATTGACTTAAAACTGCATAGCCAAGGCATAGCGAGCTTGGCCTGTCCAAGTGTCATTAGTAACAACAACAACAACGAATATCCAAGACGATGTTGAGATGAAATCTTAAATATTCACTATCCAGTTCTCTATCTAGCGCACTTCTTCAACAATCGCTTGTTTGAAATTTTTCATATTCTTACTCTTTTACTAATATTTATTCTATCTAAAATAAATCAAACGCTATGGCTTACGAAATCATGCGATTGATTTTAATTTAGATTACAAAGTATCCTTTACTTAGTACATTTTTATGGTATATATAACCTTTTTTTAAGCAAATGTATGAGTTTACTATCCTTATTACTGAATTCCAATATGTAAAAAGCACTATGAACATTACCAAATATGGTAATACGGTTAAGGACTTTTGAACTGACCGTTGATATCATCTCCCGCCACTATTCTCAGCAAATGAATGAATAGTATGCTGCACAACTCTTGGGGCCTATTTTGGTTGAGCTCTCCTAACAACCAGATGTGATACAGAAGACACAGTTGGTCTTCACGTCCTTGAAACATGATAAAAACTTTTCTTGTAGTAACTCTGCCTCTTTAATAATACCCCTTCATAGCAATATCGCTAAGACAAGAAAGTAGGTGTAATACTTGATATATATTTCTAAACTGAACTCTGTGGCACTACAGCCCATGTGGGCCAAGGCTTACAGTTCCCATCTCTGTTTTCCTGACCGAGAGGTTCTGGGGTGCAAAGGATATATCCCAATTAGGTGGTCTGCCTAATGCGAAACCCCAGTGTTTAGCTCCCAAGCATGCTTGGTACTCAGTTTATCGACCCACTGAAGGGATGAAAAAAACTTGATGTATATTATTACTAAATTAATCTAGAAAAATGTATCATTAACATGTAAAAATATTTTCTTTTAGAATGTTTTTAAAAAGTTGTTTTATAAAATTGTTTTAAAAAACTGAACACAGGACTCTAGAAGTCCAAGACTTACAGTGTCCATAATATTTTCATAACTCAGGGCCATGGGATTAGAAAGCAGGTGCTCCAGTTAGGTGGTAAGCCTCGCTCGAAACCCTAGTGTTTAGTTCCCAAGCATGTTTGGCACTCAGTTTTATCGACCTATTGAAGGTATGAAAGGCTGATCAAACCTTACCCAGCTTGAGGTTAGAACCTCATACTTGTGGCTTGGAAAAGCAAAGCGCTATCATATTATTGTTCTAAATTTACATATTTATTCAAAATTATTTTTAAACTTTCATATTCATTCATTTTGTTTTTACGGTTAATAATTAACACTAGAATGAAAACAGCAATATTCAGAATAGCGTATAATTAATCTGAATTTCTAGCGTCACTTATATCAGCAGGTGTTACGGATAACTTTTTCAGAATTTTGTAGCGAGTCTTATATCAGCATATTTATTATTGCATTTACAGGAGTATCTTTTCCTTCAGCATGTTGGTTTCTTAATTATTTTAAGTGTCTTTTATAAATGCTTGATTTTAATTCACTTTAAAATCGTTGCTCATCCAAAAAAATTTCAATTGATTTTAGAGTCTTAAGTAGAGAAAATAAAATACTAAGAAGAGACGAGATGTGCACGCGAAATTAATTTTAAACCTTGTCTGTATTCACACCGCTGATATTTACCAGCTGCTTTATTCTATTAAAAATAAGTCTCATCAAATAGTTTTCTGCTTTTTTTCTTTCTACTCTAATAATATACTTGGCGAAGATTCCAAACCACCTTGAAGGGAGGTGATATACAATAGAATAACTTTTTTCGTTACACGCATTGCCTCATTTTTTGTTGTTCGAATATTGTTCTGAAACGAAAAACATATGTTACTTCTATTCCGATGTCATTTAGCAAATTTTATTTTTTCTTCTCATTTTAAGAAATTTTGCTTATACATATAGTTTCTTATATTTCTCATATATTCGTGGAAAATAGTGGGCCGTGGTAGCCTAGTGGTTAGGGTATCGGCCTTCCATCCGGAAGGACGGGGTTCGATTCCCAATGCCGCCAAAGACCCACCGAGTACATGCGATATAAGTGCTCGTTAAATCTGTGGAATCGAAAGTTCTGTGGTTGGTCGTTGAGCAGTTATCATGGGTGCAATGGTCTGGAAAAATATACTCCCCCTTCAGATCAAAATGCCAAAATTGAGATAGTAGATCCTCTAGTGCTGCCATCTATCGGAGGGATTGAAGAGCAAAAGTCGTACTTTCACCTTCATGGTGCTCTGATTAAAACGAAAGACGCTACCAATTGACTTAAATTCGCATAGCCAAGGCATAGTGAGCTTGGCTTGTCGAAGTGTCATTAGTAACAACAACAATGAATAATATAATAACTTATTTAATTTGTCTCACTTGATGTACTTTTCCTTCCCCGTCATGTCTCGCACAAGATGTCTACCTTATACACTGACTAATGCTTGCAAAATAATGTTATGTTAAAATTGTAAAGCTCAAAAATTCCCGCTAATCCATATATGCTGGTTCTGTAATTAGTCATACAATAATATTAACAACTTTGTGAAATAATTTTAAATATGACAACTTTTTAAACATAGAATTTCGAATAGAGGAAATGCAAAACGATTTTCTTATGTGATTAAGTTTGAATATTTCAATTTTATAAGTTAAGTCATTCGAGCGAATTTCATCTACATTCTTAATTGTGAATCGCAAAATTACTCAATGAATGCTCAAAATAATATTACATATATTCATAGCAAAAAGAATATTTTAATTTTAGATTTATTTGTTAATTAATATGTATTCGAAGGCAATAGTGGCCTGGTTAATTTAGGTGTTCGTTCTCGTTATCGGAAAGTAGTGAGTTCGAATTCCGACGCAACTCAAGATCCGTCGTGTTCACTAATAAGGGCTGGGGCACGTAAAATATCTCATGATTGAAATGTCCTCTATGTGAAATGATACCTCTGTGAGTGGCAGGCCAAGTCTTCTGTTTGGTCACTCCTTCTAAATTACGAAATCCCACCCATTTTCAGGGGCCCCACTAGATA
The DNA here is from genome assembly GCA_037975125.1 of Latrodectus hesperus. NCBI lineage: Eukaryota > Metazoa > Arthropoda > Arachnida > Araneae > Theridiidae > Latrodectus > Latrodectus hesperus. Next base: position 19,962 of record JAJQOW010000619.1, on the reverse strand, counting down.
TAAAATTTATGACTTCCACCCTTTGTAGTGTTGAAAAGCTAGAAAAGAGATCTTATTAGCCGGGTATATAATAATTATTTGTTATATTTAATATATTTTTAAACATAATTATATAAATTAATTATGCTAATGATTATATAGAAAATTTTATTCTTATTATTATTATAAGCAAATAATTATGCTTTTAATTCGAAATATTTATTCCAATTAATTAATAACATATTTTTTACATTATAAAATCCTGCCATTAAAGAAAAAGATTTAAAAGTAAAGTTTTCGTCGTGCCAATTTGGACCCAAGAGATACTATGATTTATTTACAGGAGAAAAATACCATATGTCTTTCCTTAAAATAGTGTCGTCTTTAGTAGTTTAAATATTTCCTGCTAGAGTTCTTTTATTTACTATCATAATCAATTTGACTTTTATTAGATGTAACGCTAAAAGATCGTTTCTAGTGATAAAATGTTAAAAAAAATTATTTCACGAACAAATAACATTTGAATTAAATACATTAAATAAACACTCTTATGCATATATAATAATCAATCCGAAGTTGAAAATCTAAATTTTTTTGCAAAAAATAAAGTAGAGAATAAATAAGAATAGAATGTAAAAGTTTATAAAAATTTTTTATTGTAGATTTGTTATTCATGTCTAATATGTGATCAGTTTTTCTCGCAATTGATTTTTGAGCCATTCATTTAATGTTGCTTTCCCTATTTTCCATATGCACAGGTTTCCACATTCAACAGGTGGATTCCATTATCACCTACAGTCTCTCTGAATTCTCCTGATTCTAATCGTAGTAATTTTTCCACAATTCTTTGTTTTATTTATGAAAATGTTTTGATTTGTGTAATTTTATGATTATTATTTTAATTCTTGAACAAATTTCGCGTTTAAAACAATGGGAATAAGATTAATATTACCCTCTTTTTAGTTATAATAAGAATTTATAAGTTTTATCGCCAAAAATGTCGTCAAATCATCAAAATTATCACCAAAGCTTAAATTTTAGATTTATTTCTCGATTCTGAAAAGTGCTATTTTTACAGAATAAGCGTTATTTACCCTATAATTCCACAAATTAAACAATATTACTCTAAAACAAGTCAGAAATAAAAATAAATTTCTAGCTAGTTAGTGTAAGGAACTAAAGAACCTATTAAAACTAACTATAACTAAATTAAAGAAATTGCATTTTAAAGCATGAATTTTCTTTCAAATTAATTTTTGAGATCACTGTTATGTCATAAAGCATTGTGGAAAAACATGGAATGTAATGTGCCGGACATCCCCTTGATCAGTGGAAGGAATTAATACTTTTGTTTCAAGGTCACGGGAAGCTCGTCAGGGCCATCGTTCCTTCCGCATTTTTTATTCTTCACTACAAGATCATGAATGTCAACAAAGAAAAACAATGTATTTTATTAATGCGTTTCATTAAAATTATAAAATATTAATGTTGATCGTATTGATAAAATACTTTTTAAAAATTTCTCAGCATTACTTATATTCGACTTAAAATAGCTCAGAAAGAGCTAAAATACTCAGATATTGGGCAAAAATTGCGCAATTTAGGCACATACTCTACCTTAGAAACGGCATTTCTAGTGAGTTGGCAACTTGGTAAACTTTTGCGAGATTCTTGGCGAATTGGCAACCATTTAGCGAAAAACGATATTTCTAGAAAATTCCATCATCAAAGCTCTAGGATGTAGCCTATAACTTTGTAGAAACATTGGCGAAATTCGAATCTGGGGTTTACTGAATTCTGAAAAAGATGCCGTTACACTTACAGAAATAAAACATTTTACCAGACGTTAGGAAATGTACCAACTCTCACCTGATGAAGCTTTATTTTCGGAAACAGATTTTTTGGAAGTGCAACGTTGCAACCTGTAGTCAACACGCGGGAACAAGAAGTGGTAATTAGTTTGAGGAAAGCCGTATCCCGTTATTAATAGCAGATTTATACATTGCTGAGGCAAAGAATTAACAACAATCAAATTAATTAAAAGAATTAACAAAGTCAACACTTAATTTAGCAGACAAAATAGTCATAGACTGGAATAATTATATGCGAGAGATTTGTGTTCTCCGTATGGAAAGCAAAGAAAGAACGAAAATAAATGGACCTGGCCGCATTGTGGAAATAGATGAAAGCTTGTTCACGAAAAGGAAAAATAATTCGGGTCGAATATTTCCAGAGCAATGGATTTCTGGTGGGGGCTATCGAGAGACCAAACAAGCATTTTTAGCAACCGTTCCTGATAGAACTGCAGCCTCGCTTTTCCAGAAAAATTGTCGAAAACATTGAGGAATGGAGTACACTTTATTCTAACAGTTGGAGAACGCGTATCAAACTGATCACTAGGCAATCGCTGGATTTAATCTTTTAAGAGTAAATCACAACAATAATTTTGTCGACCTTGAAATGGATGTGCATACCCAAACAATCGAAATAATGTGGGGTTCTGCGAAATGGAGGAACTAGAGACAACGGGGTACAGCAAGACACCATCTTGAGTCTTACTTGACAGAATTCATATGGCGACAAGACCAAGAAAAGGATAAAAGAAAATCGTTTTGATTCTATTCTAAAAACCATTTTGCATGATTTTCTACCAAAACGTAATTGATATATTGTCAAATAAAGGTATAAGAACTCTACAGATAAAAATTACTTATTACTTTTCTTCACGTATTATTTATTATTTTCTTTCATACTGTTTCTATCACATTGCACTTTTTAACTACACGCTCCATATACCGTCAGCGTATCCTGTTTTTAGAATTGTCCCGGTCATATATAGTGCCGCCAATATGGTTGCGATACTGCGTAAGTACCGAAAATTCCATCATCAAAGCCCTAGGATGTAGCCTATAACTTTGTAGAAACATTGGCGAAATTCTTAGATTTTAACGCCAGGTAGAAATACTGACGCCAGGCACAGAAGAGACAATTGAAGACATCAGTCTTGAACGCTAGTCTAGCTCTTAGAAGCTGTTGTCAGTCAGAGGTATTAGAGACTTCTGTGATTGGAAGCTGTTCCCTGTTTTATTAGCTGAATTGGAATTGTGTAACCGTTACTTCTACGCTGGAATTTCCTATATCTTATAGAAATTGCGACGAATAAAAGTCTTGTGATTTTTAAGAGATTATTTTATAGACTATCATTGAATATGAATTCCGAAGCACGGTACAATATGTTGTTATATTAGGACTCACATATCCGTTTATCGTAAGTTTTTTTGGAATGGAAATGGCTTTAGCTAAGATTCTAAATGCTAATACTTATCTAAAGTATTCAGTCAGTATTTGTATCTAAAGCAGAATATTTTTAAAAATATTGAACCATATCTATTCGTAATTTTTTTACTAGCGAACATTTTCTATGCTACACTTCCAGCATTTAAAAATGTATATTTTACTATAATTATGCATTAATTTTATACGCGATATTTTCTCAATCAACATAGTAGCTTTCATATCTGATGTCTCATGGGTCTGATTTGCTTGACTTTCAACTCATTGACTGCTTGTATGATGTCGTTATTTATATCTCTTCAGCATGGGACTTGGAAATATGCAGGACTTTTCTCTAGTAAACCTATGGTCACTCGGCTTCTCTTGATCTCATCGATTCAAAACTTAGAAAATCTTGGCTTATTGCCAAAAGTATCGCCAAATCATCAAAAATATCATAAAAATTGTCACAAATTTTAAGTTTATTTCTCAATCCTGAAAATCGTTATTTTTACAGAATAAGCATTATTTAGATTACAATTTGATAATACGTAAGTACCAAATTGTTGTATTTGGTACTTACATATTATCGCAACCATGCCAATCTCCGGGATAACTTGCCAAATTGGCAACCCCAATGTCACACGCATCTAAGGTGCTGAATTGGCAACCATTTACTTCCTTTCAAATTTTCCCGCTTGCCACCTTTCTCAGTCTATCCGTTCGTTGAAAATGGCAAGCCCGAATTCTGAAATGCGAATCTGGGATTTACCGAATTCTGTAAAAGATGCCGTTACATTTTTATAGAAATATAACATTTTACCAGACGTTAGGAAATGTACCAATATTTATTTATTATTTTCTTTCATACCCGATGAAGCTTTATTTTGGAAAAAAGATTTTTTGGGAGTGCAACGTTGCAAACTGTAATCAACACGTGGAAATAAGAAGTGGTAATTTGTTGGAGAGAAGCCGTATCCCGTTATTAACAGCAGTAACATTCACGTATTGCGACACCCTCTTGAGTCTTACTTGGCTGAATTCAGATGGCGACAAGACCAAAAAAAAAAACAATAAAAAATTGTTTTGATTCCGTTTTAAAAATTATTTCGCAATATTTCCCACCAAAACGCAATTGATGTATCGTTAAATAAAGGTATAAGAATAATATACAGATAAAAATTACTTAATATTTTTCTTCATATATTATTTATTATTTTCTTTCATACTGTTTTATCACATTGTAGAATTGGCTCGGTCTAATATAATGCCGCCAATGTGGTTTCGATAATACGTAAGTACCTACAATGTCACAAATTGAACGATAATAACACATTAAAACAAGTGGGAAAAAAAGAAAATGTGCGATGTGACATGAGTTTATCTCCTTATACTCTGATGTAGCATTACATAAATGTACAACAATCAAATAATATAGTATGCAATAACTAAAATAAAGTTTTTAATGTTAGAGTAATCAAAGCATTAAACATATGATTTAAACGATATTATTTACAAATATTGAAATTATTAATTTAGAATTCTATTAATTCATGAAATTTTTAAAAATTTAAATCGTCCTTGCCGATTTAAACTAACTATAAAATGGATGTTATGTCTTGTCTTTTTCATTTTGCTTTTTCTTCTGTTCTATTGTAAACGTGTTAATGCCTTGAATCAATGCTAAACGGCTTTTCGAATCGATATTTGAGCCCTTATATAAGGAATCTTTTTATTAACAAAATTAGTTTTGACAGTATTCTCGGATCAGTTTTACTGTACGGTCACCTTTGGCGCGTTATTTTTTTGGCGCCAAATTTGGCAAACATTTTTACTGGAAACCCAGAAAACTAGTATTTTGGCAACCCTATTTGTCATTAATTTCTCATGAATATTTACTGATTTAAATTTATTAATATAAAATTTAAACAAAAAATTTTATGGATAATTTAAGAGATCAATTTTATTATTTTACCACTGATATTTGAAATCTATAAATCTGCGTATTTGTTAAGTTTGTAAAATTAAATGAGCATATTGTTAGATACCAGCAATGTATGAAATATTTGTCACTATTTCAGCTATTTTCCTCCCGCCGTTTCCCCCCGATCGGAAATTCCTCATACGGTTACCTTTGGCGACTTTTTGAAAATTTCACTAAGGGTGACCGTACGGTAAATTTTTACCTTATTGTCAGACATCCGATAGTGAACTTCTCCTTTTTTGTTGCCTCTTGAAAAATACGAGGCACAGATGCCATATAATCCAGGATGCCAAACTCTGAATTGTTTTGGCGATGAAGAAATATTCACAAGATGACGCATTGAAACGTGCGTGATGATGCACATATTTAATATTCAAAATAGAATTTCCCGCTTAATTCTTATAGGTCTTCATATCTATGACGTAAAAAAAACCCAGGTTGCCAGATTCACAAGAAATTCCGCCAAAAAAATTACCAAATTCAGATTTTGGCATCCTGGATTGTAGGGTAGGCAGCAAATTTGTCGACAAGTTGGATTGACGACGCTGTCTCAATAGGATCTGACATAGATAAAACGCTACCTGAAGTCATGGATATTTTAAAGCAACGAGAATTGTAATAAAGTGGCGTAATCATAATCTCAAGGTGAAGAAAGAAACAATCACTTTTATATATATATATATATATATTTATGCTATTTACAGAGTTTACGAAATACTATACTACACAATTAGCTTTTCAAAAGTATTGCAAATTCCTCCTTCACTTTGTTTAGTATTGTAAATTTGAAAAGTATAGTAAATTGTATTTTTATGCAAGTCACCATTTATGAGTTAAAATGTAATTCAATATTTACCATAAATAGCATTTTTTGTCTTATATATCTTGTGCATTGTATTAATATTTAATATTTCCAATTACATAGTTATATATAGAGCATTTTGATAAGTTAGTTATGTCGATTTATAAGAGTGCTTTCTTTTGTATTGTATTACAAGTTTTCGAAACACGTAAAACGGATAATTTGTATCTATGTGAAGAATTTGAAATGAAAATGTAACCTCCTATTATAAATTTTTTGTACTACTATAATAATATTAATCTTGTACATCCTAAAGTGTTAAATTAAGGAGCCAAAAATACTGAAACAACAAGTTTATTAGTAGACATTCATAATATTTCTTTAAATAAATTTATTATATTGATATTAATTTTAAATTTTCAGAACTACTTCGAATGCTTAATTTAATTTTCAAAGAACACTGCTGCTTTTCCTAAAATTAATCTTAGCATTATAATAGAATTAAAATAGCACTGAAAGAAGTTTTTCGTAAGCACTTTCTAAAAGTTCTTTACCTTTAGAAATTTCTTAATCCAGTTTATCTCAAGAGAAAGTTGATTAAAATAATGAAAAAAATTGGAAGATAGTCTCCTTAAGCTCGTCATAGAATTTACTACAATCTCTTTCTAAAATTTTAACCAAATTTGATTTGAGTATTTTTTTCACCGTAAAATATCAATGTAATTTTTTTACAATATATAAAATCATGTTTGATGCTTATCCATTCATACATACTGCCATTACAATTTACACGAATTAAATAAATAATGTTTTTCTCTAAGTGAATAAATAAAAAAAATTTTGTTACTTATTGGCTTTTTCAAAAGTTTATTAACTTGATCGAAATTTAACCAATTTATGAAGCAAAATATTATTTCTATCATTTATTATATTTATTTGCAAATATCAAAATATTACGTTGTCATTTGGCTTACATTTAATTTCCTCTCTATCAATATTAAAAAATTCATATCAAAATGTGCGAATTTTGAAATGTTTCTGATATTTGTTAAATAAATATGATGGTAATATTTTCTGACCAAATATTTGAAAATCGTAAAAATTAAAAGAAATTTTTGCATTAAAATGTTTAATGTATCCATTTCATCATAAACATGATATTCTATTCATAATGCTCCAATTTGAAACTTTCACCTTCGACATAGTAAGAAAATGATAACCTTTTTCATCCAAATAGACAACATCTCTTAAAACAAACTGATAGCTTTTTTAATGAAATAGTAATATTTAAACAATACATAATCTTTTCATTTATGTAAAGAAAAATAACTTGAAATTATGATTTACATATTTTAATTTGGATTTATCAAGCAATAATGCAAAGAAAATGTTATGAAGAAATTAATTTTTTTTGAAAAATAATTTTGAAATAAGAAACAAAGTAAATCAGGAGATCAGAAAATTAACTATTGAACAAATAGAAAGTTAAGCAAATTTCAGAGTAGATGCACCTAACCGAGCTATGCAAATGATGTGAAATGTGAAACTCTCCAACGCACGTAGGATAAGATGTAAGGTGATGTACCTGCAGAGTGGGCAATATTCGCGACGCTATTAATGATTGGAAAATAATCGCTGAAAGTTTCTTCTTGTTGCAAAGGACACATGTAGGCACATGGACCTTACGGTAAATTTCAGCTGACAGACATAGACATACGCAATGGAACACCTGGTCTGTACCTTAGGTTATCATATATGGCTCCATCACGTAATACATCTAGTATGACAGAATTGTCACGAAATTTTATAACAAAATTGAATTTTAATAGGTCTCTAATATTTGAAATTAATAATTTGACAGAAGTATAACATCAACAACAAAACATTCACAAAATTTTAACTATGGGAAATGACGTGAGTTACATATTGCAATAAAATTGCGAAGCTGTGGACCGGCTGTGGTCCACAGCTTCACAAAATCAACAGTGGACCGGCTGTGGCGAAGATGGTTGGAAAAAGGAACTGTGTAACGTTTGCGGGTGCAACCAGAATGACGTCATCATGCGTGGATCAATTGGAAGCGGAAATGGGCTTCACCAATTTCTAGTAGTGTGAGGTCACCACCGCATTGAAATTCTGCAGGATATGCGTGACACCCTGGATGCTCCCATATCGAGCAGAACCATTTGCTGTCGATTGTTTGCTAGTGCCCTTCAATTATGACGTCTGTTAAGAAGACTAACATTCACTCCACAGCATATGCGCCAACGTCTGGATTAGAGTTATGTGAACGATGGAGCAGCACAGGATCGTTTTCTAAGAGGAATCACACTTCTGTTTATTCAGTGATATTCGTCACGTACGAGTGTGGAGTCGACGTTGAGACAGGTCCAATTGTGTGGCAGTTGTAGAATGCCCCACCGCGCGACAACGGGGCATCATGTTTCCGTGCGCTACTTGCGTACGATTCCAGGTTGCATCTAATTCATATTCACGACACTAAGACAGCCCAATGTTACGTGGATGATGTGCTGTGGCAGAGGACACTCCCCTACCTTCAAGGGATGCCAGATTCCCTTTATCAGCAGGATAACGTCCGACCGCACATTGCTCGCATCAGCCAACATGCCCAGCAAGGTAAATAGCTGTTTCCAAGCCACCGTTAAAACCATATTTCTCACCATTCACATACGTTTGGGATATAATTGGAAGCCATTTGCTGATTTTGACACTGCCTGCTTTAAAAGACGCACTTTGGCAAATGGTTCAGAGGCAATGGAGAACCATTCCTCAAGAAGTCACCTGTACTCTCACTTACACCGTGCCTAGACGTATTGCTTCGTGTTTCACCATCCATGGTGGTCCTACAACCTACTGATCCAATCCCATTCTTGCTCTGTATTATACACATCATTTCGAAATACAGATAACTTATATTTCATTGTTCTCTCTCTCTCTCTTTTCCGAGTTTCGTCATTTTCTGGCAACTCCTTCTTGGTGTTGCATTTTCAGTGTCATGCAGTGTGTGTACATAATACATAGCTGTTCAAGCAATCTCTGAACTGTTTTTTAAAAGATTAACGTATTTGCCTACACCAAGGAGTTCGTAATTTTGAGCCACGGTCAGGAGATAAGGTCACACTTGAGATAACACCCTTTTCTCCTCATCATCATCACACCATACATACATAACTGTGTGGGGAGACCCCAGACTGTACCTTAAGGTTAATGGGTGCCGTCTCTCCTAACACCTAGTATGCTCCACACCTTTACGAGGTCCGTGAGGGCGCCACCATCGTGGCATTTAACAAGGCAAAGAAATTGTGCTTACAAATTGGTAGCAAGAAGTAACAAAACATTTTAAGGGGCTTTAAGCCCTGTTGAACATCAGGTAATAGCATTCAATATTTTCTCTGAGTTAAAAATAAAATATAACATGAGGACATATACAACAAACAATGGAGAAACAGCTTACAATCAATGAAAAGACAGTTAACAAATTCTAGGATAATTAGGGCAATAAAAACATAATATACATTGAAAGCAACATTATATATAAATAGTATGAACACTTAATTATGAAAAGGAAAAAAATTGGCATGATACGAAAGTTGATAACTATATACAGGCAGGCAGCGTATACAAGTTTAATAAGCACCTTAGCTTTGAAAAGCATTTTAGGTTGAAAAAAATTATTTAAAAGGTTTCTAAGGTACTAAAAAGGAATAGGATTCCAAAAGTTTTTAAAGTTTTAAAACGGGCTCATAATGTTCGAAAACACACCAGTTAACCTCATCACACCAGTGGAAGGGCTTCGTGTGTTAAAGTTTAACATGGGCACGTGAGGCTGCAAAAACACGGAGAATGTGATCATACTCCCAATCGTTGCCCGCGGTAAATGAGGCTTCATTTTGAATGTTAGAAAGCGACGTAAAGATACTGAGCCATTGAACTTCAAATGAAAGCATAGGAAAATACTTCGTAATTTTGAGCCACTGTATGGTAACGATTTCAAAATTTAAAGCCAGCACCCTTTTCCTCAAGTGCTAGCAGAGTTACGTTAAACCTTGTGGTATTTTTGATATATGCTTAGTCTCTCTCTTTCTCTCTCTCGCTCTTAACAATTGTGGTATTCGTCTTAAAAATTTACAATAGGCGACAAATTTATGCTTAAATTTCTAGTTCTTTTTATTTTTAAAAATATAAATAAAGTTGGCATGAAATTAACTGCAATTGTAAATGTACCACTTGTAAGTTTTTTGCGATACGTATCCTGCATATCATTTCTAGCGATAGAACATGAAACATGCATAGCGATGCACGCGAGACACGATTGTACCTTAGGGTTAACACAGCTTTGTAATACTCGCCCATTACCAAGGAACTCCTTATGTTGAACAGCGGTCAAGTGATGAGGTCATAGCTTAGATAGCACCCTACTTTCCACAGCCACACCACACCAGCGTAAGGACTTTGGACGTCACAGATTAACATAGACACGTCCCTAACCCGCGGAGCTCCAGCAACTCAGTGGGGTACAGTACGTAGCCACCTTCCCAATCATTCACTGCCCTTGAAAAATGATACTTCACTTTGTTGAACTTAATGGGAAGTTGGATGAAGCTACTGAACCACTGGACTCGATATGAAATAATAGCCGTATTATTAAAATTCACTTAAGATGTGATAGCCGTAGTACAACATAACATTAACAAAAGTTTAATAATAGCCGTAAACATATACAATCACCTGAATCAAATACAGATATCTCTTAATTCCCCGTGTGGATGAAATAAATGACTCGACAATGTGTTCATTAACCATTTTCGAACTTATTCTAATAGCTTATCCTTCTGAATGCTCAATTTGTGAACCGCTTCACATATTTTTTTCTTCTTGTATATTTTGTACACTTGGAGGATTGAAATAAGCAGTTTTACTTTGTAAGGATTTTTTTACGTAGAATTTTATCATGAGAAACTAAGTTTTTCAGAAAAGCTAAATATCAGCTATCAAAAAAGCAGAAAAGTATAAAACGCTGGACATTTTCTATTAGCCATATCTGGTGTGAAAAAGATAGCCAACAGAAGTTAGAGCGGTAACAAGCACTCAAAATGCCATAACTGAGAGGACAGCATCTGATGGTCAAAGTGTAAATTAGACATCTAATTCTGTATATAATTTATTTCACGGGTTAAGCGGTGAAAATTCAACAGGAGCCTTCGACAAAGAAAGAAACCCCCACCCCCACCCCCAAAATCGCGGAGTGAGAAAATTTTGTTACATTTAAATTATCCGTGAAAATTTCGGGATGTTCAACCAGAGGGTTAATCCATATGCACTATTGAACCTGTGATTTTCTTAGATAATGCTTCCCATTTGAAAGATACCGCACTTTTAGAACATGGAGTAAAATAACCAGATTCTGTAAGACCAATTAGTAACATTCAAAATGAAATTAATAGCATTTTTTTAAAACCAATTTGGCGATGTTTTTAAGCAACTATCCTAAAGAATTTTGATTAATACCGATAAAAAGGAAATTGAATCTCTAGATAATTTAGTTTAGACTTATATAAATTGATAATAACCTTAAAATATTCTCAATTTTTTATTGTGAAAAAGATTTCAAGAGCTAACTTTAAAAACAAAAAATTGAAATTGCATCAAATAAAGTAACTAATGAACAAAGAAACCTTTTAATTATTTTTTAACATAGCATATTAAAAATGTTCTTTTAAGTGTATTTACTTTCCGTATGATACGTAGAGAACTTTTAATATGGAATCAGGTTAATTTTTGACCAGACTTCATATTAAAAATTTTGTGTTTAATAAAAATTTGATACAATCGTAAAATAATGTTGAACAAGAAAAAATGTTGCCAAGCAACATAACTTTTTAGAACTATAGAAAATTATATGCCAATAAAACGTGTTAATTTGTATACTTATTTTTTCACTTTACATTGAAAATGTTAAAAATTTTAAAATTTTTCTTTAAATAGTTTTTGTTAGCAAAATAATGAATTTAGATTTTTTTATGATTAGTTACTTTTGCAAAAAACTGTACCACATTTTGGTTTCATGTTCTAAAACATAAATTTCATCATTTCTTTGAAAAAAAATTTTTTTTTTAAATTCTTATTAAATATGGAATGTGAAAAATATTCCAAATGTTTATCGAAATGTTTTTCTCTGTTAAACATGTACAAGTTCTTTTTCATACATATTCTACCACAAATCTTGATGATCTAAGCAAGTTTAATCATTTTAACAAGTATCAACCATCTATAAACATTTCCCAGTCATAAGTTTACCCACAACTTCAAAAGAATTTAATTACTTTCAGCAGAGCACTTATTTATAAAATAATTTTTGCCACTCTTTTTGTAATTCATTTCATAAGAAAATTGTTTTTTTAATTTTTCTCAGTGCTCATCTAAAATTCACTATTTATGAAACACTCAATATTTACAAAAATTAATTTTAAATTAAAAATTTTAATAAGAGAATAACTATATTGTGTTTTCATAAAACATAACAAACATATTTTTAAGTAATCCTAAAATCTATTTATATATTCAGAAGCAATCTTAAGCAAAACAATAAACACTTTGTGATTTTAAAATATTCAGACTATCCCTAAAAGGTTATTGATAAAAATCGAAATCGTAATCAATATTTTCTTCTTCAAAAAAATACCTCAAAAATTTTTACTTTGTTATTATTATTCATGTTTCACTCACACAAAAAAGAAAAATCGCTATAAAATAGAATCTCTAGTTTTCGTTCGAAAGGATATTATTCGCCCAAATTCTTCATAATCAAATATTTAAAGGGTAAAAATAAATTCCCGGGTCTTCTCTGCTTCTGCACATAATAAACTCTGTAATAAAAAGAATCGAGTTTGAGAATTCTCGTTTACATATGCTGAGCTGAAAACTTTTGTATTAAAATCTCAATGCAAAGTAAAAAAGGAAAACCCAACTTTAGAATAAAAAAAAAACAATTTTCTGTTTTGTTTTACTTCCTGGAAATATTAAACATCCTTTGCTGCCTTTAAGCAATCCTGCTTTGGATCTGAAGTTATTTACTTCATTTCACTTCAGAGAAAAATATTTTTCCTCTCTTGGGGAACATTCCCTACAGTGATGTTGAATAAATTTTGACATTCATCCAAAAATCAATCGATACCGAATCTATTCATAAGGATGTCTTATCTGAATAGCTTTGAAAAGTAAAGAAGCTCAACATCCCAAGAGCTTAAGTTATATCAAAGTTCGCGTAACTTGTTCCGGAAGATGGCGCTTGTGTTTGATAATATGTTTAATTTATCGGTGTTTTAAGGATCAATATAAACATGGATTATGATGTAAAGTGCATTCATGATTTTAAACTTAAATTTTACTTAATTTAGTTCACTGAATTTTGTTATACGTAAAATGAATTTAATGAATTTTGGACTTATATTCTTCTTTATCATAAAATTATTGGCATATTTTTGAACTGCCATTTATTTATATTTGTTTACTAAAATGCTACTTAATAATGATATTTTTATAATGCTCTCTGATTATTTCTTTTAAGTAGCAAGTAAGAAAATTAAATTGTATTTTTCTTATTGTTTTTCTTAATGATAATTAAAAGTTTTAATTTTTTCTATCAATATAATTACAATCGATACTACTGTTAAAAATTAATTTTTGAAGAATATATTTCGATAAATTTGGATTACAGGTTTAAAATTTTAGGTCGTACTTATTTTGAACGATAACTCTTAATATGAAAAATTATTTATTTCAAAAATAAATAAATATATTATTTTTATATCAAAATTTCTGTATGGAAAGTGTTAGAATAATCGGCTCTTCTACTAAAAATTTAAATCATGAATGAAAAAAAAATATGAAAATGTTAAAATTGTGATAGTGTACTGGGTAAAGCCATCGTAACTTTATTCATAACATCGCAAATTGCATGCTCGATAAGATCGAATATACTCAAGCTTGATCGACCCTTGCACGACAAATCCAGTTCTCGTCTTTGAAATGGTGAGGGAGTTTGAAGAGGAAGGACCAACTCATATGTGTGTTGATTTAGTTACTTTTAATTATTTCAAACAAACAAATATACTGAGCTTGATATCATTGGTCAACAGATATAGACAGCTGGAAATGTTTAAGATATATACAATTTGCTTATACAATTTCGATTCCAAATAATAAAAATGCTTCAGCATTAGAATAATTAGTAAAATCTTAGGAGAGTCCACACCCTTGGTGACAGATTGAAAGAAAATAGCCAAGCCATATATATATATATATATATATATATATATATATATATATATATATATATATATATATATATATATATATATATATAGTATAATTTTCCTTAACTTACAATGGGTAAGAAAAAATGCATATAAAATGAAATCTTTCAAATGAGTTTGAATTGCTCTGATAAGTTATTGGATACAAACATTCAAAGCATATTACTCACTTATTGGAAATAATATATAGATGAAACCCCAGTAATATTTTTTACATTAATAAATATATTTGACGTAATTAGAACAATAATTGGTAAAGTTTATAATCGGGTATCCCTTGATTCTTTGGTGATTTTTTGATGCCGAAATAGGAGCCAAGATGTGACTAACAAGATGGCAGCTACGCAAAAGCTATACAAAGATAGAATTACCAGGGTTACCAGGAATTAAAATTTATCGCTAAGATGTAACCCCAAATTTTACGCCAAACCAGGAAATACTTGATTTTTCACAGAACTCAAAGTTTACAATCGGTACCCCTTGAGTCTTTGGAGATCTTTTTGATGCTAAGGTAGGATGCCAAGATGTGACTAACGAAATGGCCTCTGCACAAAAGCCTTACAAATAGTATGTTATCAAAGTTACTAGAAATTAAATTTTATCGTCATGATGTATTGTCAAATTTTTTCTCCAAACTAAGGGGTATTCTATTCTACACCGAACACCAATAACTATTTGCATAAAGTACAAGTCCTAAGAAAAATCACTTAACCTTTCCTGCATACCAGATGTTACAAAACTAATATCCAATATTATTTTTAAAACAAGAAATGTAATTTTGTTATAAATGTTTTCATTAACGTTCACCAGAAAGGATACATGAACTAAGGCAATATAAAAATATGGGATTAAGAAAATATTTAGTAAAAGTGTTTTTGTGTGTGAGCTTTAAAAAATCAAGGACGCGTTCGAAATTTATGTAACAGATAATAATATTAAAAATTGATTATAAAGTGCAACGGTTCGATTTGTAATTATTCGATTTCTTAAACGTCATTGTGTTCCCTGTGGTTCCGATTGTTTCACAGACAGATGTCAACACCAGAGTTAGCATTTTTCTCTGCACATTGCAACAGCGGAAGAGCCTTATACGCTACAGAACCTTAAATAAGCATAAATCCTCTCAGCAGAATAGTTTTCGGTTGGCTCTGGTGAAAAACTTCCAACATCTTGACCTTGAAAAAATATTTTAATTCATCAAGCTATGGTGACTCCTTTACAGTCATCTTATGCACATACAATGTTTCTTATTCTCTTTTAATCCAATTACAACTTTGACTACTAGAAACAGTTATATTATTGGTATCAAATAGTTATAAGTTAAAAATTTTAAAGAAATAAATTCTTAATATCAACAAATTTCTTATAACTAAATGCTATTTGGATTTACATAAAATTCTTGTCCAACTATGCATTAACAGCAAAATTTTTAATAGCGTCAATTTCTGGCTCAACCAATGGTAATGTTTAATTCAGTTATCTCAAATATTCTTATTCAACAATATATTGATTCCGAAATTGATTGTGTTAATTTTTGTTGTAAGTTTGAATGATGGCTAATTTGACACTGTCCTTGCTATTGGTCTTATATTCTTTTAAAACTGCTATCTTGGCTTTGCACTACAAAGATTTAAAAGAAGTAGGTATGGGCTCAAAAAAAATTCACTTAAAGTGTTAAAAAATGAAAGTTTTATGTTGCAAAATGAAATTTAAAAGCAATAAAATATTCGTCAAATTGTAGATCAAAGGTGCCATTGTTCAGAAATTATTATGCTTAAAAATTTTACAGCAAATATTTAAACGCATAACAAAACTAAAATTAAAAATTAAGCTTGATTTCAATTGGAAAACTCTCTTAAGCTGCCATTTTATTTGCGGCGAAATTATATCAAGCTTTCAATAAAGGTAAAAGATTTTAGTTATCAGAGGATAATAGCTCATTAAAACGGAAATGACGCATGTTGCTAGAAGCGGATGAACAGATGGGAATATGTGCTTCCATTTACCGCTCGTAAAATTTAAGTTGTCACTGAAAATGACATTTAATATTTTGCGGTGGCAGCATTTAAAGAATCTAATTGAAAGAACAGGAAATTTATACTTCTGTTTCTGTCATGCATTGTTGAAAATTATCTTTGCAGCTTCCGTTATTAAAAGTGTCAAATAAATTTTAAGCTTATTTTATTTTAATAAATTCGTTTAACTTTACTGTATCCATTTCAAGAAACGTGCATTCCTCTAAAATGATAATACTTAATATTTTCTCTCAGCATGATAAATAATAAATACCTTTCAAATGTATTTTATATAGGTTCAGAAATTATTTAGTAAATATTCTAAGAAAATGCTTAATAAGAAAGTTGATATTTTTTAAATGAAACATTCTTATAGACTTGTAATAGATTATCTTTTTTAAGAGAATAAAATATACACTTATTTTATTTCAATCTTTATCTAACAAAAACAACAAACATTTAATAGTTAGAGTAATTTTATTAAAACTAGAAATCAAATTTATAGAAATTAATGAATTGAATTTAAGTGACATTTGTATCATTTATACTTTTTGATATTTTGTTTTCTGAGAATTTCCCCGTAAGTAGATATTATATTAAAATATTTAATTCTATCTACGCGCGAATGCGGCTATATAAGATACTTAAAAATTAAAATAAAATAGATAAGACCATTTTTTTAAAATTCACATTTAAATGAATCGATGAGTATACAATTTCACAATGAAAATAATTTGTGTATTTTAATTATATTTATTTACATTATAATTGTGCCGACCAACTTGTCTAGTGGTCAGCGTGCCTGACTACGGATAAGGAGGTACTGGGTTGGAATCCCGGTTCGGACATGGATGTACTTTCTCCATCTATCCTGTCTTTGTCCTTTCCTTGTATGAATGAGGCATGAATGGTTGCCTACCCTATAAACTGGGTACCTATGGCATGTGTGTACTGAGGAAGTCGTACTTTCACCTTCATGGTGCTCTGATAAAAAACGAAAGACGCTCCCAATCGACTTAATTCGCATAGCATAGCGAGCTTGGCTTGTCCAGGTGTCATTAGTAAAAAATAACAACACTTATAATTGTGCAGTCCGATTGGCTGAGTGGTTAGCGTTCCTGACTCCTGAGCTGTTGGTCCCGGGTTCGAATTCCGGTTCGGGCATGGATGTTTCTTTCCTTCTCTGTTTCTCTCTGTCCTTTCTTCTGTGATGTTGTATCAATGTGGCCCGCCCTATAAACGGGTTTGTGGTGGTATGACGCGGGTAACGCTACTCGCCTCTGTGACTTGGTTCACAGGTGCTCGCTGGGTTACGATGAATGAGTAGCAGTTTCTGGCCTTGTTGTGGCATAGGGTTCAGTCACCCTTGTGTGCCCGCCATTGGATAAAAAAAACATTATAATTGTATGTGGGTACATATAAGTGTGTATAATTATATATTATCAAAGTTTATTATGTTTATTAATATACAGGGGATTGAGCAGCGCACCCCATATTGACAGCCTAGCTGGCGCACGACAACAACAACAATATACCGGGTGTTTATAATTAAACTCTCCCCTATTAACGGAATCCTAAAACGCAAATGGGGGAGTGGAATGCAATGAAGTTTTCTATATAGGCTATACACGAGATGCATTCACGGAATTTCGAAAATATTAGTTTCAAAATTACCCACAAAGGACGCCTTTTTGGAAAAAAAGCAAGAAATTTGTCACATTAAATGACTAAAATTTAATACTGAAACAATTTTAATATTCATTCACTAGTTTCTGACCGTCTTGTCACTTAACTACATTAAGTTAATGTGTTAGAAAGAAATAAAATCACTTCAGTTTGCAGGAACAAGAACAGAGTGGAACAGAATTGCGCGTAAGGAGCAGACGTTAATCGTGTCAGGGTGATGTAAGAAAGGTGTTCCATCTGATCACCTTCATTAACAAGCAAAATTTCAAGTCAATTGACCATATGTTCATTAGTATAGAGTTGATCAGCTGTGAAATTTCACACATGAAGTGTTATGAAGCACTTGAGTCATTCAAAGTTATAACACCTCCTCGATACATCAGCCATTTTAAAAACAGCCCCATAATCAGAAATCGCATGGAGTTAGATCTGGGGAATGTAGTGGCAATGGATTTGGAAAGGAGTTTCTAATTAGAAATTCTTCTGCTAAGTGTTGGAGCAATATTGCCTTCATGGATTAATCGATATAGGGGGTACCAGCTTGCATAAGATGGTCTATGTAAAGACCTGCCTTTGCTGTACAACAAATAATCTTTGTATTGTGGCACAACAAATATCTGCAGCATGCCATGATACCGAAGGCCCGTAAGGGAACATGTGACAGCCTTACGTTCACCGATTTCCGGGAAAAGGGCTGAATTTTTTTTATCCAAAGGCGGGCACACAAGGGTGACTGAACCCTATGACACAACAAGGCTAGAAACTGCTACTCATTTATCATTACCCAGTGGGCACCTGTGAACCAAGTCACGGAGGCGAGTAGCGTTACCCGCGCCATACCACGACAAACCCGTTTATAGGGTGGGTCTCATTCATACCACATCATGCACACATCACAGAAGAGAGGACAGAGAAACACACAGAAGGAAAGAAACATCCATGCACGAGCCGGGATTCGAACCCGAGACCAACAGTTCAGGAGTCAGGAACGCTAATCACTCAGCCAATCGGTCGGCAAAATGGCTGAATAATGAATGTTGCAATGAATCCACACTAGGCATTGACTTTTGTAGACAGTAGAGGAATTTCAACGTGGATTCTTGACGTTTCTTCAACGCAAATACTGTTCTTGCAGTTTTAAATAATGAGGTATGTTGACGGTTTCATTGAAAAAGAAATGAGATTCGTCATTCCGCAGAATATTCCAAGACCATGAGAGAGCAACAGTCATTTTGTTGAGCAAAATGACTGCGAATGAGAGATGTTATGGCTTGTCCCCAACAAGCAGCTCTTGGGTTTGGAGAGTATTATATGGAAGTGGTAAATTAAATTTCTCAATGCGTTTCGGACAGTGCTATAACAATAGTCTGTCTATCGAGAAACCGCACGTGTGCTACTGCCCCCAAACTCTGATGTCTGTGACTGTGCATCAACGGCTTTCTTGATGGCATCAAGTACCTGTATGACATGTTTACTGCCTCTCCCAGGTTGAATTTCTAATTTCTTCGTCCCATCAAATCTCTTAAGCACGGCCTGGATGTCTTTAGTAGACATTAGTTCAGGCCTTATGTTCTTTCTACGAGGAAATTCACGAACTCCAGCAGAATAAGAAATTTTAATCTGTTTTCGTCTCATCAATAAAGCACGTTCAACTAAAGAAACCGACATTAGTACAGCCGGAAACATCAACCTAAGCATGTGACAACGTCTGCAAACGTTCTATACCCTAATCTGTTTTTCACAAATCTTCTTCCCAAGCACGTAAATATCGACATTTTTCTCCCGCAATTGATAGTTTTTTTTTCAATTTTTCGTTTTATTACTCATAATTCATGATCTGGATTGATAACATTGTTTCTACATTCCGTTTATTGGGTTAAATATCCT